>JABUQX010080070.1:0-50000 GCA_015478945.1 Trachelipus rathkii
GATAAATACTTGTGGATGTGTAGGTTGGTGGTGCCTGAAAGTGTAAATGTAAAGTGTGCTATTGGGTACACAGTGTAAGTGTCAAGTGAATGTGTGGTGGGAGGGAAGTGTCAGAGTGAATGTGCTGTATGAGGAGTGTACCAGTGGTGTATGTGGCTGGTAGTGGTCGATGATGTGTCAGTCGTCGCTGAGCGAAGCGTAGTGTATAGGGAGTGAGAATGTAGTGTCACTATGGTGTTCTAAGTGTAGAGTTGTGTCATATTATGTGAAATGTGTCGTAATATGGATTCAGTGTCATCCAGGTGAATGTGTGGTTAACAGGCTGTAGGGTGGGGTGTCGCTTAGGGGTTTTAGGACTTGGATTCCTTTGGGGTTGGGGAGATGTGTGGTGTGTGTGTGTGTGTGTGTGTGTCACTGCTGTGTTCTAAAATGTAAATAATAATTCTAACTATAGGGGCAGTCCCTAACGAAACTAAATATGTTCAAAACTGATCAATCTTGGATAAAAAATAAAATAAAAATAATAAATAATAATAAATACACATATAGTCAAACAAAAGAAATGAAGATGGTATATATAGAGAGAGAGAGGAGGACAACAGAGATAGATGTTTAAATATCAAAAATATATGAGTTAAAGCAGTAAAAAGTCATATGTAGAAATCGATAAAGCAGTAAATACCTATGGCTTAAATGCAGGTAACAACATGAGGTACCTTAAAAGGCAGTAGAGACTGACATGAGTTAAAGCAGTAAAGCAGTAAACGAAAAGCCGATACTAATCCCCCCTTTTGGGTGGTTAGGTTCTCGCGCACCTCTAGTTGATTGCACTCGCTTGAGATTTACGTCGCTTTTAAGTAGTAAGTGTACATCCGTGGTGAACTGAAGATTACTATGACGATGTTAAAGACCAGTAAACACTTATGAGTTAAAGCATGGTAAAAACATGAGTTAAGCAGTCAAAAGCAGAAAAGTTATAAACAGTAAAGCAAGGAATAGACTGTTAAAAACTAGTAATACCTGGTGGCATGAACGAGTTAATATGCATTGTGAAAGCACCGCAAGATTAAACCGCAGTAAACACGCAGCGAGTAATACATAAAGCATACTAATCCATTAGGTGTTAGGTAACACCTACTGGATAGTGGTTTGATTTAGATTTACTGATTTTAAGGTATGTAATGTTCGAGAATTGAAAATATGGTGAGACGTTAAGCCCAGTCCTGCCTTTTATGCAGTCTTAATGGCAGTCACAACAACGAGTGTCACACGGGAGTAAAGACTAGTAAAACTAGAACAAGCATCACTAAAGCACGCTCCTGATTCGAGTTTAGGCTAAACTCGAAGACTTTCTCTACATTGATTTACTGATTTACCTGCTTTTAAGAGGTATGTAAAGATTTATACCTGTTTTAATTGATAAATATGATATCGGTAGTTCTACTTGTAGTAAAATAAAATGAGTAATATAAAAGCATTCCGTTCCGTTTATGTGCCTTTTCTTCTGCACAATTCTTTAAATTAAGTTTAGAAGTAAAGGGTGAAATATAAGACATTTTTAAGATTGACTTTTTAGATAATCTAGAAAATGTTTTAATAAAAAATGTTTAATGATCAAAAAAACAATGAAATATTATAGAAGTATCAATATGTATTCTTCAAAAATACATTTGTATCTATTTTAACAATGAAATAAAAATGAAATGGACTTATAGTATATATATTTTTCATTCCCGCAGGAATATTTTGCGACTGCGGGAGCACGCGGCCGGGCGGGAACGCGGAAATATTGCGCTGCGGGCGCACGCGGCGGCGGGGACGCGGAAAATATTGCGCCTGCGGGCCGCACGCGGCGGGCGGGACGCGGCGGGTCGCACCTGCCGGTGCGGGGCGTTCGTCTCCCTTCGCGCGGAGGGCGCATGCGCTGCCCTGTGGTTACGCTTTATGAACTAGGGGAAGACATCATTATTAGCTCTGTTCTAATGATGTGGGGTAGAAAAGTCTAGAAAAGGTTAGAAAATTGTATCAAAGATGAATCATCAATATGATGTATCAAAAGGATGACGGCAATTCAAAGATGCCAAGTCATATCCATCAAGTTTGAGGCAGTCAATGCTGGGGCATTAATACTGGGCCTTCAAACTGAGGCATCAAAAGTTGAGGCATCAATGCTCAGGCATTAATGCTGAGTCATCAAAGCGAAGGCATCAAAGTTGAGGCATCAAAAATATCGAGTGTGGTGAGTGTAGTGTGAAGTGGTATCTGTGTGCGGGTGTGGGAAGTAAGTGGTATCTGGTTTAATGTAATGTCTATGGTTTTAAATGTAAGTGTCTATGGAGAGTGTAAGTAGCTTGTCAGTGTCCATAGTGTGTATAAGTGTTGTGAATGTTTTTAGAGGTTGGTTGACACTGCAACTTTTCAGTGCCAAGTGAATATATATATATATATATATATATTATATAGTAATAATATATATACTCTATTATATATTGATATAGTATTATATATATATATATTATATATATATATATATATTAGGCTATAAGTGGTAGAAAAACACTTAGAAAAAGGAAGCATACTAGCAACTTGTAATATACACCACATGCGATTCCTCGATACCTTATAACACCTAGGGGAGATTACCATGATTAGGGCTATTCGGGCTCAGGGGAGGCTAGAAAAAAGGCTTGAACAAAGTGGCACTCAGTTGGCACTAAAGTGGCACTCACTTGGCACTATGTGGCCACTACTTGGCACTCATTGCACTCCAACCTTGGCAAACTTCCCCCCCACTTTGCCCCCAACTCACCCCAGCACTCCATAGATATAAATCATAGAACCACTAAGTAGAACATCGGAGGCTAGATATCTGCTTGAACGGGTGATTGTGGGTGTCTATGGTAAATGTAAGAGGTCTATGGTGAGTGTAAGTGTGTATAGGTGTCATAGTGAGTGTGTGATAAAGTGTCATGGTGTATGTGTGTATAAGTGACATAGTGTGTATAAGTGTCATAGTGTAAGTAAATCTGTGTGGTGTAAGTTAAATCTGTGTTGTGTGTGGTGTGATGTGTGTGTGTGTGAGCGTTGCGCGTGTGTGGAGATGTGACCGAAATATCAAAAAATAGGCTAAGCCCCTAAAGGTGACCAAAAATTAGGGTGGGCCAAATTGACCCATGGAAGACGCAAGGGTTGTCGAAAAAATTAGGTTGCCAAAACAAATTAGGTTCGGCCGAAAAAATTTAGGGGTTCTCAAATAGCGGTTCACAAAATTAGGGTGTTCTCGCGAGGAAATTAGGGTTCTCAAAAAAAATTAGGGTTCTCAAAAAATTAGGTTCTCATTGAGGGTTCTCTCAAAAGCTTCGGTGGAAATAAAAATATGGTGTCTCAAAAAATTTGGTGTCTCAAAAAAATTCAGGGTTCTGCAAAAAATAAGGGTTCTCCAAAAATAGGGTTCATCAAAGCATTAAGGGTGTTCAGAAAAATTAAGGGGTTCTCAAAATTAGGGGGGGGGACACGTACAACGGTTGCTAACGGGCCAAACCGATATTTGGCGGCAACCCTTTTCGAAGGGTTGCAAAAAATTAGGGTTCTCAAAAAATAGGGTTCTCAAAAAATTAGGGTTCTCCAAAAAATTGGGTTCTCAAAAAAATTTGGGTTCTCAAAAAATTAGGGTTCTCAAAAAATTAGTTTGGGTTCTCAAAAAATTATAGGGTTTCTCCCAAAAAATTAGGGTTCTGCAAAAAAAATGTTGGGCGTTCTCAAAAAAGGTCAAGGCCCAAAAAAAGTTAAGGTAAAAAATTCAGGTTGCCCAAAAAGGTCAAGCCCAAAAAGGTCGCGGTCAAAAAAGGTCAAAAAGGTCGCGGTTAAATTTAGGTCCAAAATCCCCGCCATACTACTAATGTTAAATACCCTAAAAAGACTTGATATACATGAAAAAAAGTAATTTAAAAAAAAAAAAATTTTTTGGCGTTTGTTTGTTTTTTTTTTTTGAAAACGTGTTTTTTTTTTTAAAAAAAACGAACACGTTTTTTTTTTAATCCCAACAGTACTTATTGGCAATATGACATTGATGAGGTCACATAGTAGCAATATGACCTTGATGAGGTCACGTAGTGACAATGACCTTGAGAGGTCACGAAGTAATGATGTGAACCTTTGAGGTCGCGTAGTATTAGTAATATTATTAAACTATGCAAATGATATCGAAAAATATGTGAATATTTCATTAAATTCCGAGATACAATTTTTAATGTGAATAAAATTTGTTGTATCGAAAATAGGCTGATCGCCAATGTTTAAAAATGAGTCCAAACAAATATACACCATGAAGAATTTAATTTAATTGTAACAATAATATTGATGCTATAAAATCTTAATATCTATTAATGAATCAATATAATATTAAAATTCTCCAATACATTAATAATATTAGTTTAAGTAGTTAAATACAAATACTTATTTAAATTGTAAATTAATATTCGTCAGTAAAATGAGTCGAAATTAACAGTTGTGGAAATTGTTCACAAAATTCTACCAAAATGAAAACGGTATTTTTATGATAACTAATTTAAAAAAAAGTTATCCTTTTTCTTTTTTATACTCAATAATAAAATTAAATAAGACCTATAATTATAATTATTATTATTATTATTATTATTATTATTATTATTATTATTATTATTATTATTATTATTATTTCATTATTATATAATTATTATTTTATTATTATTTATGAGTGAAACTATAATTGTGATTTTTATTTTTATTATCAAATCGATTATCGATTTGCAATAAGTTTCTATTATAAAATTTTTAGATTTTTTTTTATAATGGCGATTTGGGGGCAAATTAAAGATTGGCGTTTTTAAACATAAAATTACGTAACTACGTTTCTAAGCAAAAAGATGTAGTCAAGTGGCAAGGGAATAAACTAATCGCGATTGTATTTGGTTTTAAATCAAGTTACATCAGAGGACAGGATAGTAGTAGTAATAGGAACAGAAAAACCAAATTATGTCTTCTGTTGCTTACACCAATCGAAGTTCCTCTAATCCAGGTCTAAAAAAAAGAGAGAAGGAAACATCAATTCGAATTGTTTCTTTTTATTCCCAATATTTTAAACTTCAAAATCAGAATTGAGACAAAATATCGTGGGAATGATCGGAAGCAATTTGCAGAGCCCTGCAATAAGACATTATCTTCTCACTTGTGCCAGTTTTTCACATCCACGAGATAGTTGGAAAACCCAAGTAGTGTTTACAACTACCAGAGACTTTGGAACAATTGGGAAAATTGTTTCAACAAAACTTTTAATCTAAGGCGTGTGCACAAGAATAAGGTCGGATTAATCTTTTTTCTGTTCTATCTAAACAAAAAGGCGGAAAAAGCTTGTGTAAAATCTGGAATAAACAAGAAAACAAAAATCTTACATAGCCTGGTTGGACCTGGGACCTTATAATTGAATAATATAATTAAGAGATTGATAACCAAACAAAAAACGAATTAAAGTTATTTCCTCTTGATAAAATTCTTCATCGAGACCTACAATAAATAAATCACCCAAGATGATTTGTCTAACCCAGGGGTGGCCAACCTTTTGCATACCATACGCCAATTTTTTTCACAGACGAGTTCAGATGCGCTATAATATATTATATATATTATATATAGTATATAATAATATTAATATAATATATTTATTCATAAAATATACTATAATATATATAGATGTATATATATAATATATAATATACTATATAGTATATATATATCATATTATATATACTACTTAGTATATATATATATATATAATATAATATATATATATTATATATATATAGTTTATATATATATAATATATATATACATATATATTCTATATATAACTATATACATAATACATACATAGTATTATTATAGTATCGTATATATATATATATATATATTATAACTATATATAATATATAAAGTATATTATATATATGATAATATATTACTATATAATATTAATAGTATATATATAGTATAGACATATCACAGGAATATAAAGAAATCTCTATTGAATTATATGTTTAGAATTCTTTGATTTAAAAAATACGCACTAATTTCTAATACTCTGCACTTTATAAAAAAAGATTAAAAAAGAAAGCAAATAATTTAAGCAAATATGACCGAGAACACTGCCTCACTATCACTGAATGAACACAAAATTTCAACAGTTCACAATCAAAATTGACGATGTTTTTATATTGCACTGAAATTTAAAATCATGTTTCAAACATGAGTTTTGGCGGGAAAATATACTGAATATGATAGTCGACACTACAAAAAAATGCATAAACATTACGATATTTTTTACATACTTTATATCTTGCCAGATTTAAAAAAAATCTTTGGAAATAAAATGATTTTTAGTTTTCATTAAATACAATTCGTTAAGAAATAGGCCGACGTTAGCCCCAGTTAAGTATAAAAATCTCTCGAAAAAGTAGCCCGTAAGCAATGCGCCACACTTAAATATCATCCATGCGGCCACGTTTGGCGCATGCGCCAGGGGTTGGCCACTCCTGGTCTAACCTATTGAATTAATTTCCATCTAGAAGAAGGAAATTGTCCAAGTTTTAATCGCTTTTGACATTTACACTTGCTAACGTAAAAATGCAAAGCGAAATAGAGCCAACTTTGCAAGCGATATTGACAATAGGAAATAATGGAAATGTTTTAACACAAAACTAGCTACCAAAAGTAACACCAGCCCTATAAGCTCCAAAAACTAATGCCAATAACTTTTAAAGCAATATTTGCAATTTTGTTAATTAAATATAAATAATTTATTAACAAGGTTAAAAAGTGAGTAAATTAATGATTAATTGTTTAACAATATCAAAACGACGCAAAACAACCTTAATAAATTATAAATAAATAAATTAATAAAGAACGTCCCCTGGTAACTGAAGTCGAAATCAAATCTCCAGTTCACATGATATTTATTTCCCAAATTGAAATAGAAGAATAATAATTTTACTAGTTACTAGTACAGCAATTAGACAAGTATTAACAAATCCAGCTCAAATCTGATTATCATGTGCAATTTTCAACTTTGCAATCGATCTAAATAACATCTAATAATTGAAAAAGAATAATTTTCAGTTTTTCACTGATGGATTACCTTTGACCTCACAGTACAGGTCAACGGGATCAAATTCAAACATGAAACAAAGATGCAAAAGATCAGTGTTGTGTGTTTTTAAATATATAATTTGAACCAATACTCTCAATATTTTAAAGGTTATAATAATTTTAATAAAACTGCTGAAACGAAGGTTTAACAAAATAGGACCAAAACCTTCAACCGGTTTCTGAAACTTTTAAAATATGAAACTTAAAAACTAGATAAAACTATGAAACTAGTAAGGGTTGAAGAGTGTGTTATAACGAATATGATATGTGTATAAAGTTTCAAGATCTGAATCGATCTAGAAGTGATAAAAAGAGAGTTCGAAATTTTATGAATATGTAATTAGTTTTGGTATATATATATATATATATATATAATATATATATCATATATATAAGTATAAGTATATTTGTAATAGTGATATATATATATCATAATACTAATATATACAATTACGTAAATACGGGATTTTCTCTGTAACATTCATATATCATATATAGTAATAATTAACTTATATAATTATTATTTATAACTTATAAACACGTTATAGTATATATATATATACAAAGGTGCGGCAGAACCAATTGAAGAGTTAATCCGTTAAATAACTCGTTAATTTTTCAGTTAACTTTTAAGCTTTCGTTAATTCGAAAGAGTAACGGACTCAAATTAACGACAGCGGTACAAATATTTTTCCCTAGCAAAGTCCCAAACGTTAGATCAGGTTACCTTAATTACGGGAGTTTAGTATAACTATTTTCTTCATCATGATTTACAGATGAATTATACTAAGATATTTAGGTTGCTGGATAACAAACCTTTATTTCCTAAATATCTTCTCTCTAAACGCCTCTCCTCTCAATGGCTCCAACAATGTGTTTTTTCCTACAAGTCAGGATTTATTATCCCGTTTGGAATTGTTTGACGTTTTCTTTCTGCTTGTATTCTCATTTCTTAGTTGGTTTGCTGAAGAAAAAAGACCTTTATAGTGACTTGGTTTGCCCGGTTCAATGAGTCATTCCTTCCCATTGTGTTTCGTTAGTTACCTTGAAGCTTGCTCTTTTGCGACTAGTGAAAAATATAAAAGACTAGGCCTCATAAAGCGTTGTAACTTATAAAAAATAAATATACATATTTGTACTTAAATTCTAAGTTGCACCATATCCATATCTATTTTTAACACCAATAATATACACTCGTGGTGTCCGTACAACAGATACTTCTCCCTCTACAGTTTCACTAATGCTTCCAGATGCACCCCATTTATTATAAACAGCGTGAATTATTACAAACAATATCACCAAGCATATCATACCATCAAAGTGAAGGTCAGTCTGACAGAATTTCCCTAGCATATGTTCAATATGTGCCCCTTCTTTATAGGGGAAACATTCAGCCGATAAATCCAATTCCTCTCCAAACATTAGGTACAGATCCGACGGGGATCGGCTCTTACGCAGTAGTATGCGAAGGAACGATGGCTTCAATTCTGCCGTCTTTTCAACGATGCTGCGCTATGATTGCGGGCAGCGGTCCCCCATAGGAAGAAATCGCCCATGCGCCCCGTTAAGTCCGGGGAATCGCGGGCCGGCCAGATAGTATAGAGCTCTTTGTCGTCCTTGGACCATTATCTCAACCATATACCCGAGACGATCTGGAAGAAGTCGTTTCAGACCACGCTCGCACTATGTCGATCTCCAATGTGGAGGGGCTCCATTTTGCTGCCGTATAAAAGTTTACCGCTTCATCCTCCGAATTAATTTGTGAAAAAGAGCAATTGTTGTAACACTTTCGAGAATTAGGGCGACCCCTGCTTACGGGTTGCTTGTCTGCGAAAAGAAAGGTTCCGTAGATCTGGCGTCGGGATATTTGCGTCTCTTAGAGAAATAATGTCAATTGTGTGGGGATTACTCAGTTCGTGTTCTCACAAGTTCATGCTCAGAAAGTGTTTGCCAGACCACCAGATACGAACATTATGGCGCATGGTATCAACTTACCCCTGCAGATGAATAATGGTGGACTCTCATCGTCTAAACCATACTACACGATTCTTTCACCCGCAAGGTTCACTTCTGGTTCTCGACCGCCTAACATCCTGCACGGAGGACAAACCTAACAAACCGCCCCCTAGAGCCTCAGTCCGTCGAGGCTTAATCCCTAGAAGGCATGTACTCAAACACTGCAACCGGCTAGGCACGCATGCGTAAACTTTCCTTAACACGGTCTCACCAACCGTTGTTTTTTGTGAAGCAACGTTATCAGGCTCTTGAGACTTTGCTCCTCCGAACGGGAGATTTTCTCCCTCAGAAACTATGAAGAACTAGGCCCTTGATACGGTCCACATCCTCTGTACAGCTCAGGTTTGGCCTTCCTGTACTTTTGCCTTTACAAGAGGACTAGAAATTCCATTAGTGCAAACTGCCCTAATATAACCATCGGCGAACATGTTTTTCCAACCATGGAGGACGTCCACATTGGTAAATAACCTCGAAACGATACGCACGGTTGAATCGTAATTACAGATCCTCAACATTTTTAAGCACATTGTACACTACGAACACAGGAACGTGCTTACGCTGACAAAGAACCTCCGCCATGATTCAGTACTGTGGGAGCGGCACGCAATCTAGCGGAAGACGTACTATCTGAATGGCGCGCCATATTGCGCGGGGGCCACGACATAATCAGTGTTCGAGAGATTCCTATTCAGGAAACTGTGTTTCTGGCGCAAGTGCATATTCTCAAAAATATGAAACCGAGCGGGTTTTGCACTTGAAAAATATATTTATTGTATATTAGCTTGTAATAAAAGGATGGAGGGACAAGTTGGAACACGGAGAAAATATGACCATCTGGAATAACTTCTATTAGATTTTACATCTAGTCAACATAGGAAAGCGGCTTTAATGGAATTAACGTCGTTACATATTTTTTGTTAACCCATAAAAAATATACACACGAGCGTTCAACGTTTCTACGCCATTCAACGGTCGTTCAGGCCTTTGTTACCCCCATCTATACTACTCTATATGCGGCTTACCATATATTACCTCATACACCAATATTAGAAAAAACGTGCCACCTCATATAACACTCGACTAATGTAGTATACATAAGTGGAGTCCGTGAGAGTCAAACCTCTCACCACGTCTTATACGTTTATGCTATATTCGTACTCGGGCCCTGAATAGACAACAAAATATACCCGTGTGATATATCTCTGCATATCATAGTTACTACCAGTTAGCCTTAGTATACCCTATTAATAATACGTTAGATAATATAGTAATATAACTACATATTATATCCTTTGTTATGGTTCCACATATTAAATAACAGCTATTGGTTTTTTGTTTTTTGTTTTCCGGTATACCCTATTATATGATACAACAGTAAATTCTTGAGTGTTGATGAGGAATAGGTATTTAAAAAATTAAGTTAGTCGGTATAGTAAAAAGGAATTTAATAATACTCGACTAATATTTGTTTAAAACTCTTACTTTATGCAGCCTCCCCCGCAGACAAATGTTATGACGGTCTAATATATATCTATACATTCCCTATATATAATATATACTTTATTAAGATACTATAGATACCTTATTTATATAGTACACTTATTATATATATAGTATACTATTCATTAGTATATATATATATAATCATATATATATAGTCATCGTTATATATATATTCTTGGTCTTATCCTATTTCTCATCCAAGCTAAATCGGCGGGTAGTGGGTACATAACATGCACGGACAGTAGAATACGTCATGTTCTTCTACTTAACGTAGAAGAGCATGACGTATCCCATCCATACCATTAAGTGAGAGCTGGTCGAGGTAAAAAAAATGCTCCCAAGGGCATCAAAAAACTGCTTTGGACTCTCAACTCAGTACCTCGACAATGTTGGGTTCATCACCTGGGCAAGACCCACAACCATACCCCTTCACAAAGCCACGCCATTTACTCCTATCATGCACCTTTCTTCTCTGACTCTGCCAAACTCACATTCCTTTCCTTAAGACATTCCTTTACAGACTTAATTCACCCTTTTCTTCTGTCTTCCAGCCGGTTGATTCCTAGCACCACTCCATTCATTATACAACCCCTTAACCAACCGACTACACTCATCCTTCATCCTTTCCATATTACCAAACCATCTCAATGCACTCTCGTTTATTCTCTCATTTACCTTTCTTCACACCACACAACTCTCTATTCTCAATTCGACTATATATCCAAAACATGCAACTCTAGTGACTCCGACAAAGAATCCATACTCATGGAAAAAGGTCCGAAACAGGTTCGCAACCCTTTAAAAAAATTAAGACAAAGCCCAACTCACCCATATTCAGAGAAGAATTTGTGGGTACTTCTGTTAAGGTCAGTGAATGGAAAAATAATTTGCTTGCATAACTTTCGAAACTTTTTCCGTATTTAATCTTCATCAGCTTAATTTATGTATGAGACTGCAAAAGACTTTTCACCGTCTTGATTCTTGTAAATCTGAAGAGAAAAATTATTATTGGAATATGAGATCACAATCTAAATTTATAATTTTCTTCAATTGAAAATTAAAAATGAAAGAGATAATTAATATTTTAATTGTATTATAAGAAAAAGTGTCAAATTAATAAAAGACTCATTTGAATTAAAAGTATACGCCAAAATATATATTTTATATCGATGATATATAGTGTCGAGACCACTTTTGAATAAGAGCAAATTAACCTGCAATTTTCACGCCACATTTACATAAAAAGGCAGTTTTAATAGGGCGAATAAAATATACCTATTAAAATTCACTCTTCAGAATTTAATTCCCATAATTAATTTACTTAATATTTAATGAGATGGCTGTATTTGCATCTGGAAAACATGCATCAAAATTTTCTGCTGTTTGAAAAAAATAAATCGTCATCCTCAACATTTAGTCTGTTTCTTGATTTCTTTTTATATGTAGAAGCATTGAAAATCCACACTCACAGAGGTATGTAGAGGAAAATGGAAATAAACTCGAAGTCAAGCATAGTAACATTTGCATATGACTGACACATAGCACACCAGAACTGACTTAGCAATTTTTCATAAAACAAATCTGGTGCAGAAGAATCATTTTGCAGATAAAAAAAATTCATCCTGTACTTCATCAGGAATGTTTACTACGTTCAGGGAGGCAGATAATGATTCGAAGCTGTGCAACTTCTTCTGTGAGCTCAGGGAACCATCCCTGAAAATTTGTTTCAAAAGATTCTAGGTGTTCAGTAAATTCCTTCCTTCAAATTCTCATACAATTTGCCTTCAAATATCTCTACTAAACTAAAGTTTTTTTTTTTAAACTTCAGAATGTTTCCAAGGTTTACAATCCGTAGCCAGTTTTGCAGCTTGGATACAAATGCCTGAAAATTGTCTTAAGTTTCAGGTTCATCTTATTCAGCTGGAATAAAATGTCTTCCAAGTAAGAAAATCTTTTCTTTCAAGCTTAATAATTAAAGCAAGAAATAAGGTCATGTTTACCTTGGCTTTCCGGAATAACTTGATATCATCTTTCAACTCAGACACAATTGAAAACATTTTCTTTCGACAGCCAGCATACATAGAAAGAACGACCATGATCAGATTTCTTATCTTTATATTCATTATACAGACAGGTGTTGAGGGCTCCAAATTTGATGCAATTTACAATTTTCATTAACATCGGCGACTTCCAGATTGGAAATCCGTGGCTTATATATTATATATATATATATATATACCTATCATATATATATATATTATATATATATATATATATATAAATAGTATATATATACTATATTATATATATATATATAATATATAAAGACGTCCTCCCCCAGGAAGGTCATAAGACCTGTCAGGGACCCATCCCGAGAAAGGTCCTTGGTTCCACGGGCCTAACGACTATTCCGCTGGCTGGCCAGGCCTATCGCGGATGCCCCGGGAAGGCTTTCCCTTCATTAGCAAGGCAGCACTACCAATCCTGTTACTCATTAACGTCTAGGTAGACGAAGCTAGAGTTTTAAAGATAATAGCAGTACTCTTCTCTCGCGCTCCTACACCTGACACGAACCCCGGCCCTCTCGCTTGCCAAGCGATTGCTCTACCACTGGCTGATGAGCGCTCCTTTTATTATATATGTATATATTTATAATATATATATATATAAATATATTAATATATAATATATATATATATAAATAAAATTATATATAATAATATATATCTATATAATATATATATAATAATAATACTACTATATATATAAGAGTAATTTATGTATACAGAGGTCGGCATTAGCTCTCGATTATAGCTACTACTGGTAAGAAACCTAACCAGGAGCGATTCCTAACCAGGAAAAGGAACAACCATCAATAATTATATGTCTAATATCATATCCTATGAATCAACGTTGAACAATAAAGAAAGGAAAGCAAACATTAAAGTCACATAGCGAATAGAGAAGTCTGTCCGAAACACAGCCAGTATGCTTATCCTGTACGACAACAGAGGGATAAGGGATAGAGAAATCTTTCACGCAGTATACCCATAAATGGGATGTGTATAATAGAACGTGGCTACTGTTAAAGCAAACGTTATTTTTATAAGGATTTTAGTTAAACAATTACAACTCTCTCCTCCTACTCTCTCTCTCTCTCTCTCTCCTCTCTCTCTCTCTCTCTCTCTCTCTCTCTCATTTTCCAAGTTACTTTTTTCTTATTATTTTAAACCCTTGAGAATTTTTACAAACTGATCATGCTCTTTGTAGTTGTTTGTTATATATACTATCACTCAGTGTAATATATATAACATACATACTATATATCTATATATACTTATATATATATATAGTATACTATATATTTTATATATTATATATATATTATACTAATATATATATATATAGTGATGAAATTTAGGGAAATGATGACGAGAATAGATTCTGGAAAAGAGATAGGACAGTACAGCAGAGCTGTAGGTGTTTATTAGGTCATCTGGGGCCCGAGGCGTATTTTTTGGTGCTGCGGTGCTGTGCAGTACAGATGTCAATAAACAATTCTGCCTATTATGAATCAATACGAAATATTAGTGTCTTCTATATATGTGTAATCGATCCTATAGATCTCGACAAAATTGATGGTATATAATATCATGTACGGTATTCAGATGGCCCCTAAAAGGGGGACGCAGCCTATAAAAAATTAAATCCTGATACGGTAGAAAGGCTGAGAAATTTTGGATAATGTAAAGAAGAAGGAGAAAGGAGTCTGATCTAAGAGTTTGATTAACACCGGCACCGGGGTCTGGTTCCATACTGCACCCAGGTGCTAGGGATACGTTACAATATTGTATAATCAATACAATATGGGTGAAAATATTAGGTTTTTAGTAACGAATTGCTAGATCTCGACTATGTGTTTTTTCCATTTTTTTAATTATTATTATTATTATTATTATTATTATTATTATTAACCAAGCGTCGACATGTGATATTAAAAGAAAAATAAGAAAATAAATGTGGAAAAAGGGATATAATTGTTAGGGACAGTCAGCAGAGACTTAGCCTATAGTATCTGGGTTGAGGGTCTGGTGCGGTGCTGGTGCGGTACAGCATGGTAATAAACATTGCTGTATAATTAAAGCGATATTAGTGTCTCTTATCATATGTATCGATCCTATAGGATCTCGAAAATGGTCTACTAATATTCGTGTGCGGTATCAGGGGCTTCCTAAAAGGGGGATGCAGCCCGTCTAAAAATTAAATTGATCGTAGAAGACTGAAAATTTGGATAGTGTATAGAAAGAAGGAGAAAGGAGTCTTTTGATGATCTATCAGGAGTTTGGAGATTAGACAACACAGGCTCCGGTGCTGTGCAGCGCAGCTAGTTAGAATACTTTGTATAATAACTACATTATTGGTAGTTTAACATATAGGTTTCATAAGGATGTAGAGTTCGAATATGAATGTTTGAGGCTCCCTCATGGCAATGAGGGTTGCGTCAACAGGCCCTGGACCGACGCGTGTGCGCGCCCGCAGGAGCGACCGCCGGCGCGCATCAGACCGAGAAACCGGCGCGCGCTCCCGCATCGACCCGATGCAGTGCTGCAAGTCTATGTTGTCTTTTTTTATATATATATTTTCTTTTTCTATTTTAAAATTTTCTTTTTTTTACGTTTTGCTTTTTATCTATATTAATATTTTCTTTTTATTATCGATTATTTTATTTTTATTTTTTATTTTTATTTTATTTTTAAGGTTTGTTGTCTTGATTGTTATTTTTTTTTTTTCAATTCCTATTAAATTATTTTATATTTTATTTTTTTTTTTTCCCATTTATCATTTTTTCTTATACCTTTGTTTTTTTCTTTTTTTTTACATTTATCTTTTTATTTTTTTTTTTATTTATGGGTTTTCATGTTATTTTATAGATGAAAAAAAAAAATAAAGGAGAAATAAGAAAATTAAAATAAACAATACATTTTATTAAAAAAAAAAATTCATCAGAATTAAATTAGATCAGGAAAAATTCACACAATTTTTTTAGCATATATATATGGTATATACATATACTATTATATATATATGATATATAAATATATTATATATATACTATATATATATATATATATATATATATATATTATATATATATATATAATGCTATATATACATGCTATAAAAAATTCTGGAAACCATTATATATATATATATTATACCTTTCAACATTTTGAAAATAAAAGTAGATACTAACAAGTCGTTTAAGTGTAAATAATTAAAATCAAATGCCGATATGATGTTATTTAGGGGGATCTTCTTTAACAATTTGTTTAGAAAATATATAATATAAAGACCGCACGTCTCTGAACTTGCAGGCTGCAATGGATGATTGATTTGTAGAACACGTTGAACACCATTGTTTTTAAGGAATTTTTGAAAGCGCTGAATATTAATTAAATTTTTGATCGCTAATGAGTCAATAAAAACCACCACATCCGGTTTGAGTTTGAAAAATAACAGCCAGTGACCGACTGCGATGTTACGTTCTGAGGTATTTACGATTAAAGCTTCGTTCACATTCAAAATTATAGAAGCAATTTCATCTACAGCACGAATACCCATTAAGTTTTTCTCACCTTTGAAGAAATATTGTATCTCATGCTCGTTCATTTTTTTTCCTGAATCAATTCTGTAAGAATGGAAATCAGAAACTTTTTTTTTCTCCGAACCAATTCTGTAAGAATGGAAATTCTGAAACTTTTTTTTTTTATTTAGAAACTAAGGAGCACGTTTCTAAGCCTGTCAATCTCAATCAACTGTTGATAATCTAGATATAACACTACAGATATAGCTGGAGTCAGTGGTTTTTCAAACTGCAGCTTCACGTCCAGAGTCCCCGACCTCACGATGTTAAGGTGATTAGAACCTACTGGTGTCTGATCCGGACTGAGATTATAGGCGTATAAATTGCAATTTTTAGCATAGGATAGACTATCGATCCCCGTCCCACTATCTGCTCCTGAGGACGTGTTTCTAAATAATTCGTAAAATGGCCTCGATACTAGAGCCACACCGTTCTCACGGGTTTCGAGCTTATAAGAAAGTCCATGTGATCGCCCATTAACATAAAGACCTACTTCCTGAAGCCCATGAGGTTTAAAAATGAAAGGGTTTTCAGTGTACTGACCGACAACTGCTGTGTGAGCCACGAGACCTAGTATAACACTCTGGGGTAGAATCGCTGTTATTACATTGTCGAGATTTATAGTTGAAAGCCCTGATGCAAAGTTGAAGATTTTAGTTTCAATTCTGCGAATGGGATATTTTGCAGTATCGGTCAAGAGAGCTTTTTCTATTTGCAAATGTTTAGATGCTGATAATTTTACTTTTCGAACGTAAAGATATGTTTCTAAAATTTTAAAAACCGGTGTAGGGGGTGTAGTTGTAGCTGCTGTTTTGCTTTTAACATTGAGAGCGAATTGGGGAGTGGATCGTGTTAGCCGTATTCTGGTATCGACAGATGGTAGAATAAGGCTTTCCTGTGAGAATATATCACCATTGATCCTCCCATAATAACTAAGAGATTTACTTTTATTTTGTGTATAAATATCAGCGATTTTACTATCGTCGTTGATATTATAGTACCCACAAGCTTGCAAAGTCGATGATTTTGCGTCTAGTGAAAAATTAAGTAAAGTTTCCATATAACTTCTATATGGATAGCTTGCTACAGAAGCTCCTAGCGATGTTTCATTTAAAAACACTTCGATTTGACTAAAGGCTGAATATAAAAAGTTTAAGGTGGGAAATACAGAGTGCGCATCATCGGTGAGATCTGAACCGTCTTCGTTAACTAATTTAATTTTCAAATATAAAAACACACCTGAAGGATCTAGGTACTGATCAGATGCGCCTGGGATATTGAATTCGAGAGGTGCATCTGTATTTGTGATCGCATGAACAGCGTTAACACAAATAAAGTTACTATCTACTATACTGATCTGGGTTGGCGGAATACTAAAAAGTTCTAATTCACTCTTACAACAACAGGGACTTGAATGATGGAGCAAATGCATCTTGAGGGTTGTAACGTTAAAAGCTTAATGATCATATTTTACAATTACACCTATATATATATATATATATATATATATATATATATATATAATATAATATAGTCTATATTATATTATATAGTATATATAACCTTATATATATATACGCTATGCAAACCCACGGTATTAGTCTTAAAAATTTTACGTTTCTTTATTTCAGTTTCTTGAACTTGTTTTTTTTTTTTTTTTTTTTTTTTTTTTTACATTTTTTACCAACATTTTTTCCTTTTCTTAGAATTATTATTATTATTGATACGTCGTCGTCTTTTCGTTTTTCTACCTCTACCTCCACCCGTAAGCTTGCGGCATACTTTTCGTTTAATGGTGTCAAACGTATCCGATGTGTCTGCTATTCTCCGTTTAAACAGGCTGTACGAGGTTCAACCCCGGTCATAATATCTTGAATAGTATCTATAAAAGTTCTTACTTGCATTTTGAGCCAGTATACTTTACCACCCGATTTAAACAAAAGGGACAGCTCGACGAAACAATGACGCGAAGATCCCTCCTAAACCATAGCCCCTCTGCATTCTTGAACCTCTAAAGACCTCTTTCTCCGCTCCGTTATTATATACTACTATCGGAAGCTTTCGTCTTAATGTACTTTACAATTCGCCCTATACTGTGGGGGCTAGTGACCAGATACGCGAATGGGTAGGGGTTTCCTTTGACATCTCTTATATACACCCTTATAGTTCTAAATTGAGCATTATTCAGAGGTATATAATGCACACTAGGAAATAATAACTTATAACTCTAGTCAATCTTTGGAAAATGTACCGCCCTAAGCAACTGAGCTTTACTACTACCGACATACTGAGATTCAACAATGACACTGTAAATATAAGCTACACCTAAATCCTGAAACATTCTCGACGGCATGCATACAAAATGTAATGAACTCTCGGTGTCAATTTTTGAGACACTCTTCCATTGAAGGTTTATAACGTATTAGGTACTTTAGAGATGGGTTGATATCGTTATTTCTCAATATTGAGTATTCTGTTGAGTAGTTACATTTACGAAACCATTCTGAAGGGTGCAAAATAAATAAACTTCTATATTTCAAGTTCACATGAGTTTGAGATTTTAAAGTGATTAACACCATTATCATCGTTACGGATTATTAACAAGAAATACAATCTTTTAACAATAACCGGACTTGCTTCAAATTTTGTTTTTAAGTTGTAAAGTTTTATATGCAAGTGGTTGAATATTTGAGAAAGTAACGACTTTATGAAATATTGTTCATAGAAATATTCTTTTTCATCATGTTTGACAATGCTTATATTAGCATTAATTTTTAATACATTCTTAGCATGTTCAACGTTTCTGAATATTATAAAGGCCGAATGGATCTCGGGTATATTCTCAACATCAGCATCTATTATCATTTCGCATAATCCTGCTTCATGCATTTCTCTTTCTAGTTTTATAGGATTCAATAATTGAGTTGTATAGTCTGATATTTTATTAGCCGGATACAGATCCATGGAGGCCGATGAGGGCAGCGTTAGATAGAGATGATCCTCGTTGTCCATGGTCAAAAGATCGAATAATCATTGTTTCTTAATTTCACTTGCATTTATATAACTATTAAACTTCATAGGGAAGCCTAACCATTTGACAAGGTACCGTTTATTTTTACCTCGGCCTCTAGAACCTAATACTTTTTCTATTTTATACTCATGATTCGCGGGATCGAATCGTATTTTCTGTATTTTTTGTTTATAGAAACCGCCTTTTATTTTTTCACCATCTAAATCTTCAATATAGTATAATTTTAAACCATCTTTAGGGAATTCTCTAATGACATCTACTTTAAAAACTTCATTTGACCATCCCTCTTCATACGCTTTTCTGAAATTTTCATCTAATCTAGATACTCTAACACAATCTCCAACTTTAATACCCGTGGTATCTTTTATTTTACGACCCGTGTTAATATGTACAGAGGGTTTTGTCTTCATCATTTCTACGGGAGTCTTCTTAATTGTACGATGATAAGCTCTATTATAATAGTAAGCTAGATCTTGCAGTATATCTATATATATTAAATGTATTTACGCTCAACACTATTTCATTGAATACCTATGCATTCTTTTATAGTTCTTGCACTCTTTCAACTATTGCGGCTTTATTTAACCGAAAATATGATTGTAGTTAATCCTTACACCATACTCTGTAACTACTTCCTGAAACTCTTTACCTAAAAATTCTGTACCACGGTCTGTCCATATTAACTGAGGAGGACGCCCTTCTTTATTTATAATTTCTCTTACCGCTGTCGCAACTGTTTTTTACATTTTATCTTTTAAAACCTTTAACCATACAGTATCTTGAATAAAAATCTATCACAAAAAGAATATATATATTGGTAGTTTTCATTGTACACTTTATATTTCCCCATGTCAGTCAAGTCTAATTGCCATACGTTATCTAAGTAAGGGGCTATGGTTTTTCGTGTCTGGAAATTTTTTGTAATGTAAAGTGCATCCTCCCTTTCTGAAATATTTGTTTCCAATTCTTTTTGTATTAATTTAGGAAATTTGCATGCCAATCCTTGAAAAGCCCTCCATTATCTGTATTGCTGTTTCACATCGAAGTATAAATTTATCAACCACCATCCTTACCTCCATATTACAATGACAATATAAAAATAAATTGAAAAACCATCTATATAATACTATATATATACATATATACTATAAATAATATTATATATATATATATATATTATATATATACTATATATACTATATGTATATACTATATATATACTATATATAAACACGGGAAAAAAACAATCATAAGAAAAAAAAGCAATTTTAATATACACCTTACATAATGTTTTAAATCATTTACATATACTAAAAAAATTACAATCGTAATATATTCAATAAGATTGAGTTCGTTTAATAGAATTTAACATACATTGTGATCATTCGATGTACTGTTCCAAACTTCTAAGACATTCAGTTGTGATATAGGTATAAATATCTCTTGCTGATATTTTCAAAGATTGATCTTTGTAATCGGAGGATTTCATCTCTTTTTCATAATGAAAAGTAAATTTTTCAAGATTGAGAACGTCAATAACCGAACATGTTGTGTTCATCATACATCGTATAGAGTATACCATGCGATAGGTTAATAAGTTCGCCCAGCAAATCGACTTCTACCAAGCGTTTTGATATTTCTTCACGCATCTTGATAAATGCTGTAATATTTTCTTTACCACTTACACATATACCAAAGAAGGTGGGTCGGAATATACTACTCGAATTTGGCTTACACCAACCGCGCAAATCAATGGATTCAATGTTGTTATGGAGAGAAAATACAAGAGTTAATCTTTTCGTGTCATCTTCGCCACCGCCCTTTATTGCCACACCCCACGAATTTGTCACAGATGAGGAAACATACTTTTCGTTTATCCAAGTATTAACTTCATCAAAACCTCGACTTAATTCTTCACACGAAAGGAATAAGGGTCTGTTACACGTGTAAGATGAATCGGAGCAGGCAAAGTAACGTTCTCCACTTGTTTTGCGTCGGAAAGTTAAATTTACAATATCTTTTGGATGCGATATCTTCCAGGTTACAATATCTTTTACGAATTTATTGTTTAGTTTAAAGTCAGACGTACAATTAATGAAGAGCTCCAGCTGTCTCTGTTTTAAGAACTCTGTAAGCCTCTTACTCGATGGCGAAAGATGATGTAACAAACCGGTTTATACAACGTTATCCCTAAACTGTAACCCTAACAAGAAGGAATGGGCTGAGTTTATAGGTATTGCGTAATGTTACTTTGTCTTAACCCCAACAGATCCCTCTCGTAATATAATCTTAGGCCTACATTTTTAACCATTCTCAACTTACGCTTATCTTTTTCCGTAATTTCTTTGCGCTGGGATAAGGTTGTTGGTTATTTCGTTTTCTGAATAGTCCTAAAGGAGAAGGTGATGATGTCATAACAGGTGAAGAGCTCGAAGCTATAGCCCGAGGTGTAGAATACACGTTTTCCATATCCGTCAGTCGATCCGTATTTAATATTAAGCTTTTTGGAAAATTAATAGTTCTTAATTTTTGTTATATTATATTCCATCCTATAACAGGATTTCTTTTCCAAGATCGGAAACCAGGTCAACGATATTTGATCCTATAATGGGGCTACCATCTATCACAATCTGTGCTGTTGTGTCCCAATTAATTTGTCCTTTTAATGTATTATATAGCGCTATACCTTTATTTTTTATCGGAGGTAGACTGGTTTCTAAAATAGATTTAAAGTCTTTATTAACTTCTGGTTCTTCATGCTCATTTGCGGAACTAGCTGTATTATCTTTGGTATATTTTTCTTTCAATTCTATTAATTTTTGTAATATCTCCTGATATACTTTATAACATTTTTTGAAAGCATTAAACCATAAACATATTTGTGATAGGATATATAATAAGACAAATAGTTTCATAGGACTATATTTTTAGTTCATTTATATATTTAATATATATATTTATATATTTATAGAGAGAGAGAGAAGAGAGAGGAGGGAGAGCACGAGTATAAAATTTGCTGGAGTCGCCTGATATATATTTATTATATATTATATATATATATATATAATATATATATATATATATTATTATATTATATATATATATATATTATATATATATATATATCTAATAATTTAGAGTATATTCATAATATATACGTAAGTTTGGTTTAGACTGTTTAGTTGATATATTGTTTGTTGTTTATTGTCTGTTGTTGTTGCTGATATAGAGCTAATGATATACATAGTTCTATAATTATTTCTAATATCTTTTTTTTACGTTTATTATTTGCTAATGTATAACCTCACGACTTTCTCTTCTCAATTATTTAATTTATTATTTTATTATTTATATTATTATATATATATATTATTATTTATTTAATTATATAGATTATGACCAGATAGTAATTTAGTTAAAAAGGTGTTACAATGGAAAATAATAGAGGGAGGAAGGCTCCTGTTGTATATCAAGGAAGTTTATAAAGTTCTTCTTTTTTTACTCTTACGTCGTAGTTTTCTACTCGATTGTTGCTATGATCGACGTAACTTTGTGTTTTCTGTAGGATCTTTATTGGAACATTTCTCTTAATATAGGTAAGACAATATATTCACATAACGATGATCGGGTTAAATGTTAGTATATCATTATGTGCATATGTTTACGTTTTTATTCTAACTCATATTATTTACTTATAGATTATATATATAAAATTATAAATAGATTCTAAATATGCAATTAAATACCAAAATATATTACAAAATACTGACTTGTATTGGCTAGTTAATTATAATACAGGATATAGGACTCAATTTCGCTCAAGTTATCGCTAGTAGCGAGTGAGATGAATTTGATAAGACTGCTAGTCAATTGATCAGATGATTAGGAGCCTCAATGATACTCTGGATTGTATATATATAGAGTTTGTATTATAATACTAGATAAGTAGAAATTCTAACTCGTCGATAGCGTTATATCAGTGAGATAGTATTCTATAAATTTTTCAATATATCTCGCTTTTTGTTTTATTTTCATCTCTTCTCTTTTCTTTGAAAAATTTCATTAGGGAGAGGGATTTTTGCCAGCTTGTTTCTAAAATACAATTGAATTTTATAGACGGTCGACGTGCTCTTCATGTGTGGTCCGGACCAAAAAAAATATAAGGATATTGATTGTAATATAAGTTCGACGTACATTTTCTCTTGTCATTAATACCCTTTACTTTCTCATGCTAATACTGTCTGAGTGAATAATGTTATATATCTTTTGTGTTAAGCCTATAGATAATTACACATAATAATAATATGTAACATATTAATAAATGAATGATGAAGTGTTAAGTACTGATGATAGAATTTACAGCTATTATCACTCGATTTAAAATATATATAGATATATATATAGATAAATATATTTATAATTGTATCAACTACTTTATAATTTTACTCAAAGTTAGGCAACGTACCCAAGTATAAACTATAATTAGTAGATAGTAAATTTGAATCACATATGCTTTGTGGTTGTAAATAGTATAATTAGATAATATGCTGTATTCTAACTAAGTTATTATATATTTTCATCGGCGGATATTAAGATTTCGAGATAATAAGAAATACAGAGTGAGATACATTTAATGGAATACGGTTAGCAAAGCGAATAGTGTCATTACCGAATTCCATCGATTACTGGATCCAACATACGAGAGATGATAACATAGAGTGAGTTATCATTAAACTACGAGAATAATTTAATTCTAGAGATTGTACATCCATCTATTCCTAAAAATGATTTAATTACTCAAAATACTGAGTTAATAAATAATCGACAATATTACACTCTATATATCAACAAAAATAAATAAATAATAATAAGTTATTTTATAATAAATAAAGAAAATAAATAATACTTAATGAATTAACTTTATATTTTTTAATTATTATTATTATAATTTTTATTTATATATTAATATTATATATTTTAAATAATTATTAAAAGCATTAAAAATAATATACAAAAATAATCTCATAAGGAATTAAATGATATTTTCATGATTATTAGGTTAAGAAATATATACTCGAAAGAGAGCGTAAGCATTATACGAGTATTATTCGTAACGATTTGATAGGGCTGCGGAGAGGTGTGTAAGGGGTGGAATAATAGTTATATATATTATATCTAATATGCATGTGAGTTTAGTTATACGGGAAGTTCTATTCAGATCTGTCAGTGGTTAAAGGTGAAACTTTTATGTAACATGTTGGTTACTTTTAAGGTATATCCGTTTTGTTAGATTGAAGTTTAGCAATAAAATAAAATAATAATAATAAATAATAATAATAATATAAATAATATAATAATAATAAAATAATGAATAATAATATTAATAATAATATTTTATTGTCAAGTTCTGTGTTATCGTGTACCTGCGAGATCTCCTAGTGGAGAGTCGTCAGTATTTGAATATATTCTCTCAATATGTGCCGGAAAAATGCACAACCTCATGAAATTGTTTGCTGTAAGTCTTGTTATTTGTTAATTATAATATTATGTTTCAAAAAAGTATATTTATTTATATTTATTTTAATGGTTATAGAAATACTTAGTGTTTTATTCTCTTAGGTCTGATAAATATCTATTTTATAATTAACTTTTCAGTATAAATATATTTGTATTTTGCTTATAAATAAATTTTTTTTTTACTATAATAATAAATGTTTTTCATTAAATAATGTTTTTATTCTTAAAAATTATTAGTTTTTCTTAAAATTTGTTTTCCCTGAAAAATTTGTTATTTCTTAAAATATATATATTTGGTTGTTACTTATAAATAATATTTATGTTTTCTCTATTTATAAATTTATTTCTATGTGAAATTTTATATTTATTTTATGTACATTGAATAATTATATATAATTTTTATTTGTAATTTTTATTAATTTACAAGTTCGCCCATTCTTGCTATATCTCGGAGACTAAGTGGTGATTTAACAGAGGTGTAGAGGGGGGGTGAGAATAGGTTCTATAACAACTAATAACTAATATAAATAAATCAACTCAACTAAACAACAACAACATCACTCTCGTAATATTACCTTCATCTGATAATAATGGTGAACCAGGAGACGATGAACCACCCGTGAAGATCGTAAAATTGTACAAGCTTTAATAATTTCTGTCTTCATAGGCTTTTCCAAAAAAAAAGAGTTACATGGGTCAACGATGCCGGCGCAGGAACCCAGCGGTGTGAACGAACACAGAGAAACACCTATGGATGTTGATCCTTATGATGGCCCAGATGATGGGAGTAAGGTGTTAATTCGATAAATTCTTTTAAATACATTACTATGTTATTGAATCGATAATCTTAATTACTATAAGTTCAAAGCCTCTAGTCTTAAGTATAATCTTCGCTGATCAAAATGAGTGTCAATATTACTTCTAACATAACAGAGTGACAAAGAAAAAATAGATTATCAACATAATAATATAAAGTCGGCTTAATTACTAAGGTTGTTATGTTTTACTAGTAGTATTTCATGCTCATGATTGCGTGGATGGTTCATACAGTGCTATCGTATATAACTATTATATATGTGTAAACATATCTTTTTGATGCTATTGGATGATATGATTACGATGATGTATTAAGTGCGTCGATGATGAAAGATATGTGATTTACTGGCTGATTTGTAGATTACTATGATTTAACAATCACTGAGCTTAGTGATCTACAGAGAAAATGTCTACGCCTGAGTCATTTAGTAACAACTACATTCATAACTCTTTCAGCCTCTCCTCACAGCTCTTCCGTCAAACAGAAACTATCCATGCTGCCTCGTATGTTAGTGCCTATCCTCTAGCGGATATCTATATCAGTACATTTATACATGAGGTTAAAATGATTAGGAGAGTTGTCTATTCAACCGAATGGTCTGATCATGAGGTATGGCTTTTTCTAGACTGGGGTAATGGGATATACTTCGGGCCTATTTGTTATATATATAGCTTACTATAAAGATCCTCTGTTAATGATAAGTTGGAGACGGATGTATCTTAACTTTGGAGAATATCATAAGCTAAAGATTTTGGTTTACTTCAATGATGGGCTCGCAACGAATTCCACGTAACCTTGCCCATAAAGATGTTAAAAGATAATGATATTTTCGGTAATCAACCCTGGTACCCGTCTGGAGAGAGTATCTTTTTCAGTTGTAGATAAAGCAAGTTCTAAATGCGAATTCTATCGTTGAAGTCCATAAGGTATGATATGACTAAAACTGAAGGAGTAATGGCCTACCTATAATACCTGATCATAAGTTATATTTTTATCCTATCTCCTGATCTTGTTTCTATAACGGGCATTTAATCGCAGGTAACATTATAATGATAGGAGGATTAGATTGCATGTTGTATTGTGTGATTTAAAGCTTAACTATAAGCTTGCTATGTGTAAAGTTGTTATATCGAAAAAAATAAATATAATTAATTTAATTTGTAAGTATTGTACATTAGGTTACATATTAGTTAAATTATGGGAGCGATAGTTAAATAGGATCGATCTCAGTGTCGAGTGATTTAATTATAGCTGACCCTAATATTGACTGTCGGATAAAATATTTTATATATAGAACGGGTGACTTATAAAATGTAGCTATAATTTATGTGATCTATAACAGATAATTAACTGAGAATAGTATTAGCATAATTGCTTATTTAGTGGTGGTTATGAGAGCAACGAGTATAATCTCGGTGAATATCGTAGCGATACTCCTTGTGATATCGGTATGATAAATACGCGATTTGTGGTTGCTGTTTATACTAAGTGCATTATCGGATATCTCTCAGTGATACCACTCTGCATCTTGCAATCGCTCAAATCAAAAATATACTACTGAAGTTACATTGGTGAACTCCTTACGCTATATGAGTGGTGTACATATTAGAATGTTTTCTCGCTCTAAAGAACAATATATACTTTAACGTTTATGTTACTTAATGATGATTGGACACTTATGTCTATAGTCTAGAACACGGAGATTGTGTACTATTTATAGGCAATCTGGGCTATAATTCACAAGTGTGTGAATTGTCATTTCTCGTGGGTCGTGTGTTTTTTTTTTTATAAAGAATATAGAATTACTACTGTATATAAAGGGTATCTATATTTTTGTAATGTTTTTTGTTTCTTTATCAGTTTTTTCGTAGGTTAAGAGAGTTATAATCATACAAACTATTATATAAACTTGCAAAGGGAATCGATTCTTATAGATGAAATAACGATAATCTAAAAACATGCGAGTGTAGTAGTGTGCTCACTGTAATATACACACGCTTTATAATTTAGTGAGCGTATGCTCGAATTCACTACTGAGGAAAGAAATTATGGACATAATTAAGAAAGTGGACAGAATATTCTTAGCATTCAAGCGATGTTGACGTCTGGTAGATATATGTGTTGTATTAAAGGTAATATGGTCGGGAATTATCAGGCTGCAGAGCTACGTTTTAATACCAATCTGATTAACAGATGTGCGGGTCTTCCTATATAATCTGGATTATACATGAGAAATCAGTTCGCGGAAAAGAAAATCAATAAGCTAGATGATGACATGGAAAAGAGTATTTAACTTTATAGGAGTGTTTACACATTTGTAATTACAGACTGTGGAATCGTTTCCTCGAGTAACTTTACAAAGAAAGACAGATAAAAGGTGGTGAGCGACAGTATGCCACATGTACATTGAGAGTATTGTACTTTATGTGGTGAGCATGAATGAGTATACCATGTGTATAGTGACAATTGCAGACGGTAATAAGATTTAAGAAGATAGACATCAGTGGTGTGCAGAGAAAGTTTCGGTACTATATACAGCGAAAGATGATTCTCTATTATGCGATTAGTGGAATGCTGTTCAGATATTATATTGATTACCGACGATAGTCGCTTTGCTAGATCATAATTTACTATAAATGACTTTTCTGTCTATTCTGCTTCTTCTGGGCAAAAGTGAAGACAATTCTAGATGACCGAATTGAGATTCAATTTATTTCCTAAAAAAAGCGGATGCACGGCAGAAACGGGAGAAATAGGTTAATAGTTAGGTCTAGTTTGCACTACACTACTAAATGAGAAGGGAAATTCTCGACCACATCATTTGTTGTATCAGATACTAATAACATTTAATGAATTGTATCCGTTCAAGGCTGCCTTATGTTTTATTTCAGCGCTAAATTAAAGATAAGGATTTTGATATATAATATCAGTAGAAACAAACGGCACAAAAATTCATCTATATTTGTACAAGTTCAGATAATTTTTAAAATTGCTAATATATTATACATTTTAGGTAAGATCACTCAATTACTAAGGTAATAACTTAATATATTCTATGCGCAACTGATATATGACGAATTGATATATAGAGGTCTCCTAAAAATAGTCTCATTGTCATTTAAAGGTTTGTATGTGAAATCCAGAGTTTGTGTTTAGTTTTATTGACAAAATTAAAGTAATTTATCTGTTCATCAGGATTACCTTGCTAGAGAATTATTTGAAAACTTGTAATCACGCATGGTAAGAGTCAGAGAAAACGAGAATTTACGAATTTTAGGATTATAGCTCGATTCTTGAGACATGAAGGGTAATGATCATAAAAGCTATAGAATGATCATCATAATATAATTTCATTCTTCAGATCTTGTAATATTGAATTATCGGGTAAAGTATTTGAAAATAAATTAAAATCTGTTAGTATCGCATTACTTTCTAAAATGATGTTATTACAGTTAATGTTTTGTATACATTTGCTTCATTATTGTTTTAGGGTCTTTAAAAACTACAATTATATTGAATAGTAATGATACTGTGCTCATATTAGTCTAGTACATACGGTGAATGATGTAAAATATATTATATTACGTAGAATAGTATTCGTTGAGAATTAGGTTCATTCATTAGGATAGAAGATATACGGTCAAAGAGATATTAAAACCATGCTCCGGAAATGGCGGCAGTAATGCGTATCGTGTCGTGAATACATCTATGCATAGGTTTATCTGCTCTCTCTCAGTTCTTCCTTCTCTCACTCTACTCGTACGAACTATTTTGCAATTTCCAATGTTTCATAATATTTCATAATTTTTTTGCGGAATGGTTAGTTGTGAGAAGATTTATATTAATGGTTTATAAATCACCTCAGATTCGCCTCACTAAATTACCTGGTTCAGTGGGATATATATCTTTAAACTCGAGAAAAGGGCATGAGATATTCTCTCCTCTATCAAATTAGATATTGACATGCTTTTTATATCCACATCTCGAAAATTCGTACTTATCTTACCGCATAATGTGTACGTCGCTCTACTTGTCGACGTAGATATCTGATTAGTCATAACGTAGTATAATCTTTATCTCTTAATATAATGAAGTCTCTTTTATCTTTAAACATACATAGTAATGTTTAAATAGCATATTGTACAAACGTTCAATGTAATATAAACTCAATTCTCAATTTATAGAGAGCACATAATAACAATGAATATCTTACTGGATTATTTTATCACACTCAATATATTAAGTCTTTAAAAAATACATTCAAAACAATACATAGCTACCGACGCGAGATAGATAATGTCAGTTAAGTCTTTATTATGTCATCCCATATTCATGATTCAAGTGTACGATAGAACTACGTACAATAGAAAAAACTGATATCTTCTCATATATGCGCAAAAATAGGTTTTAAAATTCTGCGACTATCTACTGAGCTTATTACCTAATTCATTAGCTGGTCAGTATTATCAAATAATCATACTAGTCATATATAGGTATCTAGTATACCTCAACTAATAATTTACATTATCTCAGTAGTAGAGAAATCTAAGTATCAATAGGGTCGTAATGAAACCCTTAGGCAATACATCATCCTATTAAGGGCCCCATGTACATTTTGGTAGTATATCTTCTCAACGCACAGTATGCAATGTTAATTAATAAGAGTGTCTTTTATAATGTATTAATATATATATTATGCTTAAGTAAGATGTCAATAGTTATGAGATGATTCTTTATGTACTAAGTTTATTTACTAGGGTTACTGGATAATAACTAACTAGCTACCTCATATTAGAGAGAGAGAGAGGAAGAGAGTACGATCGCTCAGAATGTAGATTAAAAATTAAGATTATTGGATTCGCACCCAGGACTGGAGTGTTATCGAATATTTTCCTCATCCATTATATACCTTTTTGTAGTATTTAGTGTGTTAGACTTCTATGATATATGTTTTTGGATAAAAACTGATAAATAATTATGAATTTATTCGACATGACATTTGTCCTGTTTATTCATTTTCGGAAGCATTCCACATCTCAAATAGGTAAGATTTCCTTTCGTTTAGTCCATACATTACTCACAACTGTTATCTTAATTTCTTATATTCTTATACCGTACTGATCAACTTTTATTAAATACAGACCTACATGTCTCATCAAGTTATAGATACTCTCTATATTATAATATAGATATTATATTATATAGAATATTATAGTACTTCATGTCAACAACTCGATCGGCCATCACCTTTAGTTGTTTTACGTATGAATGGTTATACTCATATACGTTTCCACATTACGTAAATTAAAAATGTGTAAACATCTTCTTCTTTTCCGGCCTCCTTTCTTTTTTCTTTTTTCTAAATGTTTTCATATGAAACTATTTTATGAAGACCCTTTATCAGGGTTATACCATCTCTTCGCTAATATGAAGACATAAATGTTATATTTACACTAAGTCATGTAGAATCTGTCCTTTAATTTATATCTCAGCAAGTTTTTGTTATATGTATCACAAGCTCACAATTTTTATTTTTTACCTTACATTGATATACCTAATTTTTCTTTTAATTCTGACTACATATTGGTATTCTCTGAGTTCCTCCGATCATCTTCGTATTTATATATAAATTAGATGGAACGATATTATACTTATCAGGAACAATATCTAGTAATGGGATAAATATTATTATTCTATCTGAAAAAACTATTATGTAATCATTCATATATGTGAGACACTGTTTACTAATTTATTAATAAATTAATTCACATATTCTCATTGGTTTAGATTGCAAAGTCACTAATTGTTATCAAAATACTGTAACATTGTCTACAATAATAAATTATCGCCTTTATAGTATTATATGTACTTATAGGATCACTAAATTACCTTTATTTGCTTAATTGACTCTCTCATTCAGTTGTGGGAGAGTGACTGTATAATTATAATGAGTTATATATATTAGTACGGCATCCCATCCTTAATTAATACAAATATCTTTATTCTCTATAGCATTTTCTCTTAGGTTTTATTAAAACCACATTGCAACTTTTCTAATCTTTATCGTTTTCTGTATATAGAACAATTATATCTACATTTTTAAAATAGTATCCAGTTATCTGACTGATATATATATAATAAGTACAATTTATCTCAGAACATTCAAAGGTAGTCAGCTTAATTAAAACCGCTCACTAGATCGGCTATTTTTCTTCTGTCTCTAAAGTTAATTTATCATATTATAATAGTACCTAGTTGATCAACATTACAATATATCTTTTATTATTTTATCTATATATTATATATAATTATATATATATATATTATATATATACTGCGTTCAAAATTTCAAAATCTTCTTAATTATTCTGCTTCCCGTGCATGTTGAGCACCTACCCCCCAATCGAGGAAGTAAGAGACAGGTGATGATATATAGAAAATTTAATATATAGGTATAAAAACTTTTACACTGCTCAGCTTATAGTTTAAATTACCACAACCAACTGCATCTACATATCTCTATCTATATATATATACTTTTTTGTGCTAATTTAAATTATTTTTTTTTTTGGAGGTAGGTAGATATGAGTATAGGGGTAGTGTAGGTATATGGGGAGTGAGTATCAGGGGGCGTATACATAGGGTAGCAGGGTAAGGAAGATACGCTCGGGCGCGATGTGTTATAGAGTGCTTTTAATAAAATAATAAATGGTAAAGATAAAATAATTATTAAATTTTATGAATATATCTAGAGAAAGATTTCTAAATAAATAATATAAACTAAATAGCTTTTTTTGTAACCAATAATAAGATTTAATTTCAAAATAAATTTCGCTTCCCACTCTGATCCAAGGAGTAATCTTCAAAGCTATTGGGGCGACGGTTAGTCTTCATACTTCATATAATATAGAAAGTACTGCGTCCTACCTTGCTGTACGAGCGAAAATATACGAAAATTTTCTCTCACGATATGTTAATCGTACGAAATAAATTGTGAAATTTTTTTTTCTTTATCTTCTTTTTATTTCTTTTATTGAGCTCTCACTCTTCTATATTTTACTCTTAATTATATATATATATATATATATATATATATACCTCCCTCCGGTGAGTGAGGGAGGGGGTGGAGGCGTGAGTAAATATTATAATATAACTCTATAATAATATATATATAAATATTTGAATAAAGATTCAGGGTGGATAAAATAAACTTGATACATAGTTGATATATTATGGGATGGTACATTCTCTCCTTCTAATATATTATATATATTATATTAGTAGGTTTATGTTAAATTACCTGAACTATTCAATACGATGAAATCGACGGAATGACTCCAGTGTCAGTGTACCTGCTCCGAATTTAGAGCTGTCTCCAGAAGGAAGTACACAGGGTTGAACTAACACAAAGCCTCATTGATATTTTTATCTGAAATCTACCTCATCTTTGAGTGATGCCATGTGTGTTACGTAGTAGGTTTGGTTATAGGAATGTATCGTATCGCTCTCGTGGCTAATCTACCTTGATAAGTTAAGTAAATTCTAAATAAGTTGCTTGACTTTAGATTATATGCTTCAAGATGTAAAGATTCCTACCTCCTTTAGTTTTTATGAAAAAAATAGTAGTGTCTCTAATAACAAGCTATAGACTCTCTAGCAATAATATAATCTTTGAAAGTCGGTGTCGAGGTATCTCATAAGAACTTCTGCCTAAGTTCATTGAATATTATTTTCTTTCATCTCAAACTGGAGTTTCAATTGTACTCGGTTACTGAGTGATCTCAATGATCTCTAGAATTTTTCAGGAGACTGCAGTCGTTGTAATTTCTAATAATTCAGCTGTAAAATCTTCATTCATTTCTTGTGGCTTGTGTTTGGTTCTAATCATCACGTATTTTCATCAATGCAGTTTTCTTAATGCCTAAGAGAATAGATCATAATAATATTTATACTAACTTTCTTTTATAAATATTAGATTTTATTAAATGATTTCTATCTAATTATTTTCTATATAATTGTTTTATATAAAATTAATATTAACAGTTACATGAGATATTATTCCTAACTTATTTAAACCTTTAATTATAAATTTATTATTAAACAGTATGTATATATATAGTGATTTAAAAGAATTTGTTCGTAAATTTTATAAGCACTTACTCCCATTCATCTTAATGGGCCATACATTAAGGTATACATACATCTATAGTGATGTTTCTCTGTGTTCTCGATTTCCCACACTCATTGGTTTACCTGGCACTCACGACTATTCGACTCGATCCCATTACGCACCAACATGATCCATCGTCATTTCTTTATGGAATTCACGATTTTTAGATTACACAACGTTTTTAGCTTGTACTCTAGTTTATACGCATCTCACAACAGGTCTGTGCAGGTTCTCGCGTCTCTTTGGTCTTCTTCATTCCGCAAATATTCATTGTATCTGAGATTCGCATGTCATCGAGATGCATGATTGATCTAGTTGTTAGTTGTTGATACTGTTTGTTACGCGATTTCTGCATCTCTTCCGCTCTACCCCCCTCTGTTAAACTTTTATAGCTCCGCGAAGAGTATTATACCTATCACGACAGACTGGTCGAAAAATCATGTTAAATCTAAATGTGACCAAGTATAAAACATCATATAAGTTCTTGGGTGTGTTGTGTCACAATAAATTTGAGACTAAGAAACAACTACTCCGCAGAATGCAGGACTAATCTCTATAACACGCGAAATAATACATAATATTATATATGTTAGAAAAATATTTTGTATATAAAGAAAAACAATTTTTATAAGAAAACCGAAAATATCTTATAAATATACCTTTAATTATTTTAGAAAGTAAACACACTATAATTTTGTCTATGGTAAAGAGATCTGATTATTAGTAATAAGTAATACAATATTTCTATATATGAGTGAAAAAACAAATTATTAAGCTAAATATAGGAAATTAATTATATAATTGAGTTATCTACTAACAATAACAACAATAAGTTATATTAAAATTAAAAAATAATATTTTTAATATTATAATATAATTCACCATAGAACCTCTGGATAACAGTGACATACATCTTTTCACATTCGATGGAGGCTCGCTCGCGATATATTTGCTCTCGCTAACTTCGCAAGTTTTCATAGTGATTCGAAATTTTGCGCATATGATATAGGGACGATATATCAAGTGAAGAGGTTATCACGATTACAAAGATAAATTTGCTCAGTATAATAAGTTTTTGCCACTATCATAACTTATTTATAATATATAATATCCAAAATCTATTTTCTAAGCTCGGTAGTTGACTTGATTTCGTGCTCATTAAATATATTATATTTTCATATAATTTTATTACATTTGATTATTTTTAATTATATAATATTTTGAAAGTAATACAATCAACTATCTCGGAAAATGTTAAGACTCACTTTAGTTGTTTAAAATGATACTCCGATACACGCATCACTGTCTTACCACGGATCAAATTATCGTATTTTGGCAGAAATAACAAGGTAAAAAAGGAACACCCATGCATGAAGTTATTTTAACTCAAACTTTTAGTACACTGTTTCCACCCTCACTCCCACATTAATCAGGAGTTACAACATTTCACACAGTCCATTTACTCGTATCAAAATGACAATTCACTGAATAAACGATAGTCGACACCTCATCTGCTCGTCAAAAGTGTGTTCAAATAGCACGCCATAACGATCGATATACTGTATTCGGTGTGCTCTCGCGTTGTTATGAGTATCTCAATTTTTGTAAACGTGTATAGCTATATGAAAGTTACTTAACTTACAAAAAATAGTTAAGTTGATTATAGCAGATTTTGAAATGAGATTCAATGAGCTCAAATTGTATGGGATACATAAATTGAATGATGATGACGTCTCTAGGAAAATTTATTTCTCAGTAGTTATCACGACTCCGCAGATTGTGTTAGAACATACTCTACGAAACATATTTGTGACGGCTAACGGAGATCGGTTAAGACCTACGCTTTGCTAAAGTTCTAAAACCGCCTGTTCATATAATCGAACAACTCCCTAGTGAAAATAATATTATCCTAAGTAGAAAAATACAGCAATTATGACTCAATTCTAATTTCACCGAAAAAAGAAAATCAGTAAAAGAGATGAAATTCAAATTTACAAAGGAATATGAACATTCATCAGCGATATGTGTGACTCTTTGTGTCTATACAGCTCTTTGGATCAGCAGATGATTAGCCTTCTGAATGATCATAAATATTTATTAATCTCTCTAATAGCTGCGATTTGATCTAAGGTGATGCTAACTGATATAGGAGTGAAGTGTACTAAGGTGTGATGTATTTCCATCGAGTTGTAGTTTACGTCTCGTCTCATTTTGTATTTGTTGAGTTTACAGTGTGTTTTGGTATAACCACAAAATATCTATGTTCATGGCCTAGAGAGCTATTGAGCTGGACTATATGAGGAAGATGATATCGTTTCAAACTCCAGACAAATAATGATTCGTCTAAATAGATTATTGTTTGCGAGCATCGAAGAGACATGGTGAAGTTCTCAGTTGCTTAATAGTCGTCAATGTTCTCATAACTCTTAGAATATTTATTTTGTCCTACATATGACTATATGTCCAAAAAGAGCTCCTGGTCTCATAGATGAGAATACCATATTAGAGACGTCTACATCCATCTCACGCTTGATGGAGACTCTAGATCATGGACTCTATCTAACATCGATGTTATAAATTCCTTTATGAACTTACGTCCTCAGAGCTAACCTGCTACGTTCGCTCATAATCCCACTTACTTATGCTCACCTGACACGAAATGATAAGATATTGCGTACTCCTCACAGTGCTCTCGCTCTTTGAAACTCATTAAAAAATAAACTATCGCGCAATGCTAGATATATTTGAAAAATAATGTGTAACCTATGCTTACTAAAAACATCGTTACATTTGATACTCTCAGTACAGACTGATAAACAAACGTAAAACATCATTACATCATACCAGATGGTCAGTATGAGCATGACGATTGTTTCCATTGAAGACCTATCACAAAACAACTTAGGAAAGAAATTGGAGAAAAAATTAGTAATATACGCGCTTAACTCTCTCCAGTAAAAAATGAGCTCACATCACGAATGACAGAGTGTAATACAGATACGGTCTGCATCAGACATCAGTGGTGTAGTGATAGAACATAACAGTGTCGCGGTAACAATAGAAAGAATAGAAGATAACTTTTTATAAGTAAATGATAAGAGTATGACTGAGTGAGCACGCCAGTTAGCAGGATGCCTTCCTCCCTATTAATTATTTTCTCAGTATTTAAAGTCTGATTTCAACTCTTCTAAATACGTAAGCTCACGAGTCTAGGTTCAAGATGATAGATAATACTAAATCAGTGAAACTTAATTTTATAGTTATATGATAAATATAATATGAATTTATTATGAAACGACATATGTGTAGTTCATATTGGACGCATTGTGTCACTAGTATGTCAAACGATAATATCACCTCAAACTATTTTAACAAATATAATCTATCGCTTGAGCATTTAATTATGCTAACAAGCTATAGATAACTCTACCAGGAATTCAGCTATAAAACAGTTGAACAAACAGACGCTCGACTATGTAGTAACCAAATTCTATACGTTCTAATCGGATACCTCAAAGTCTGAGAACATGTCAAGGTGTTCATAGTGACTGCGTGTATCAAGACAAGTCGGAATGCTTACTAAGTTCCAAGATATCTATATTATATTTTCTGAATGTGAGTTCTTATCGCTTTAATAAAGATTGTGTTAAGACGCTACTCAGGAAGAAATTATACAAAAGTTAATAAGAATTTAAAGAAAAAATATACCAACTATAATGCCTCAGAGACTTGTGTGTGACTATGTACAACATTGTAAGAAGCAAGATGGATTATAGTGAAAGCTAGTGTAAATAGATATCTTCTAAATCTTTTATTTTAGCAATAGCTCAGGTCTGCCTATTCTCTCAGTGTAAAAATATTTATAACATAAATACTTATTCTATAATATATGTAAAAAGCCAAATAGTGAATGATTCGTTCTCTCTAAGTGCTAAATTTTAGAGATTTCTCGAGGGTTCAGATTGTGTAATAAAAATAGCGATTCCATTCGACATTGTTGTACATGGCTGTCGAAATCTCCTCAGAAACTCTCTGTGATTGCGAGTTTAGTGTATAAGTGTTGGGTAATCCCAGTCCGCTCAAAATGGTCTCGATTTTTATCGATACAGGAGTTATGGCGCAATGCGCTCAATAAATAGTGTAATGAGCAAAGATGAACTTCGGATCCCTTACACGATGTAGAATCTTGTCAAAGTTATTTGACTGGCCACAAAAAAAGACCGATGCGTGATCTTGTAAATAAGACCAAATTTTATCCCTGTGAAATGTGGGCAAGCAAAACAAGTCGATCTGTATGCTCATTTGGCATCTGCAATATTACATGCCGGATCATGGCCTTAATATGGTCGGTCTCTCGAGACCACATATAAGCTATAGATCTCTCAGCGTGCTAAAATTATAAGTCGACACGTGTCTACTCACCCCTCTCAATACTGTTAAGGATGACCTATATAGGTGATCTGCTTTGATATAATACAGAACAGTTTGGAATATGTCAAGTGAAAGGAATTCCTCGCTTCTGACTGTGTTATTTTCAACAAAAATATATTTATAATATGATCATAGTACAAGTTCTGAGCTGGGTTGTACATATGAGTCATACACTCACGCAATGTTATATAAAACATTAAGACTTTTTAATGTCTGAAAGTGAGGCTGGAATAGATAAATACGATAGTGTGAGGACATATTCTCAATCTCATTAACACTATATAGGATGTTAGGTAGTGCGACTCTAAGCCAAAATTGAGCTGTTCTTTGTATGTCTTAGATAAATGTTGTATAGGTGTACTCTCCCTAATTATATTTCCGCAGGGTTTTATGAAGATATAGACATTACTCACTGAGAGACCATATGAATGATTAGTATAAAATTCTGTATGCATTTTATGATAACCACATATGAAGAAGCATTGTTTTGAGATGATATCATAGATATCGATGCTCGATTGTTTTTGTGATGTAGTGCATATTTAGGATTACTGATTGTGGCCTAAATTACTGTGACCTATGTACTAATTCATCGTACAGCTCTTTGATATTTACTTGATAATACATTTAAAATAATTATTGAACTAAACTCCCTGAGTGAAGTTGAAATAAAGATTTTCCCCATCTGTGATTTTCATGAATAGAAGAATGATATATACATGTCAGTCTTTAAAGCTGGTGGTAGGCCATAAAATTACACGTCAATCAAGATCCCCTAGAAAAGCCTCATAATGTTATGAAGACATAATAGCTATAAAGTATTACCCTGTTGGTGCATGTGAAGGGGAGACTTTAGATTTGGGCAAAATAAAAAGGTGATCTCGCTTTCTCGAATGATGAATTGTTTAGTGGTTATTCACACCTTGTAAGGCTATAACTGTTAGGCTTAACTCTAAGGAGGCTCCATAATTTGACGGCTAAAAGACTCTTCTGCATTTGGCTCGGTATGAAAGATTACTCTCGCTTCAGAGGATTAAGCAGAGTTTACTCAAGTCGCGTGGTGTAGCGTCAGTTGATATAAGCGAGTTCTCTCTAGTGTTAGTGTGTGAAGAGAGATCCAGACTTGATGCTATGAATACTGAAGATCAAACATCGGAATTATTTTTAAGTATAATAAGATATGTTGGCTCTACACATATTCGATAACAACGATAATTGTGTTTTCGTGTGGGGAGAAATAATCGTCACCAAAAGATTAGTGAACTTATTTTTCGCCTCTTTAAACTCCATTTCGATAGCAGTATCTTGCCATATGGCTATTCATTCAAGGTATACTCCGTGCTTACTAACCATGGTCGCCATCTCAGGTCCCTAGGCTACAATACACTAAATAATGTCGCATCCTATAATCACATTTATTAGTGACTGTATTGACTGATATTTTATATCCCGCGGTATGATGTCTCTTAGTTAAATGTCATTATTGAGAATATTGATTGAGGAATGATATTAGTATATTTCATTGTCTATGTACGTTATGTCAATATTGCTCTCAGATGGGGAAGATTGCATGTACTAGAGGAGGAGAATGACTCATCTCGACTACGACAAGATACTACGATCTCTTTTTTCATATACATTGTGGCACGAAACAATTATATTGAGTGCTATTGTGACGAAGTGATACGCTCATGTATAGAGTCTTTGTTGCTCGAAACTGAACATATATCTGCGAGGTGTTTATTTCAGGTGCTGGTATTCTCAAGTTCGGGTTATAATCGTGGGAGTAGACGCAAGACAAAAATCCAATCACTTTTCGATGAAAATTTAATTCCAATAGCATGCTCGATGACTAAGCGAAACTATAAAAGAATACGATAAATCTCCTAGGCGCTAACGCTTGTGTCCACGATTGGGCCCTATAGATTCTTATCAATACAATTACCAACTAATTCAGCATTGCTCATCATATGTAGAGCGACTAGAGGTGTTCCAGTACATTTGTCTTCCAGGGATATAACGAATATGAGGGCTATATTACGGTTAGAATACGCTGGCATGTCTATTAGCAGAGTAATGTCTGATTGTGGGCGTAGTTGTTAGATATATTAGAAAGAAAATTGTTTTATCTACCAAATTTCATGCGATGGGATATAAGATGAGAGACACTCTGTTAGTGCTAAAGAATCCAACGAACTTGTCTCTACACATATCTAAGCAAAGAGAACAATATTAATCTGTTTGTTAAATTATCTTATTTTCTACAACAATGTTATGTGTACTGATCATGTAGCACAGTACGTCCTGTCGTCAGTATATTGTAACAGTATAATATTATCATGTGTACCGACAAGAAATACTGCAGATTATAGATATCGCTTGAGATGGCCACTCGAAGCTCTACAATTAAGCCTTCTCATAATTGCAAGTCTCTCTTTTGTAAGAGTGAGTTCGTGGGAATATAGAAAGTATATAGTTTGAATTTTGAAGCTTTATCTGATTGAAGATATGACGGTCTGACTGTTTGTTGATGTACTTGTGTTAGTGTCTGATTTGACAACTCAGCTCTCGCGATGAGTGTGTAGATTAATGATGTATATGTTGATAGAATATCTATATCATGGTATTATGTATGAACTATAATTCTTTTGCAGTGATAAGGATGTGATTCTCCATTTGAATATTGTATTGAGAATAAAAAATTACGGCCATTTTTTTCAATAAAAAGTAGATTGTCTTTTTGCTTTTTGTCCGTGTCTTTATTAGTAATATATAGAACCCTATCTATCTACCCTTAAAGAAATATTATGGTAGTATGGATATTGATATACCTTAAGTATAATTTATCTGATGCCAAGAATAGGATCATAATATGAGTATTATTCACTCAATGCTCATTTTATAAATAATGATGTTACTAACAATTGTAGTTATACCATTGTCTTAGATCATATAGGACTATTTTATATTGGTATGTATTGTATCATTTGAAGATAAGACTTATCGTATTTAAAGAGAATACATATTTATTGATATACTTATCCATGTTTAACATCTGAGAAATTCTCGTAATAATATTATATTTACATATGATCATAGTATAGATTTTATATTAAGGTTTATTAATTATTGTGTATATTAATCATAGTTCGCTTCTTTATAGTATTTATATTTGTAACATCCTTATGTGCAGTTCAAACAGTGTATGAAGAGAGCTAGGATGTGCGGTTCTCGATACACTGTTAATCTTTACTCATCTCAAGAACATGATAAGCTAGATACATTGAGCGACGTTAGCTCTCACGTATATTATTGAGAGAGACTTATTTCTTAAAGCGGTTTTCCGCTAATACTATAAAGTTTTCGTGTGCAATCTCTCATTAAAACGCAAACTGTTACAGTCATAATTTGCCAGAAGTGAGTTAGTAGGGTAGGCGTTAGGGTACAGATCTACATTGCCATGATCTATCAAAGCGAAACACATTAGTGTTACTCTACACACGTATATATCATGAGTAGTCCTCATTTTTTATACTTATGAAGTTAATGTATTATCTGCAAATGATACCTATCGTGTTATCTTTGATTACTATCTTCTTACATATTCGTCCGTCCTCCTGAGAATATATAAGTTTTACAATGAGGAGGTATCAAACATTCTTTTTGTGATAGATTATTAATTCCAGTTGTGGTTTTGAGAGAATGTAGCAGAATATAGATAGAAGCTTTTTAGTAGGTCGGCAATTACAGGATTAAAGTCAAAAACGTTGCTGCAGCAGTCAGAGAAAAATATTTAACTTAAATTATAAAAATGATGGAGGTAATTTGATGATCTCAGTTCAAACTTTTTGGGAACAAGCATACAAGAGGTTTATTGGATATTTATTGTTCCATTTCAACTTCCCTGGTTTTCAACGGCATTTTACATAGAAACTGATAGTTAATCGGAGTTTGAGTAGTAATGTTCATAGGTTAACAATAATTAATTTTAATGGGAAAGGTTGAAATACTCATATACTACTTGTTATATTCTAGTTAATGAATACACCTCGTCCTCAAATGAGTATAAATCGAGAATCAGTGTATTATTGCTAATACGTAATTGAACATGATAGAAAATTAGAGATTTTATCGCAAACTATTGGATCACTAATATTTTGACGTAACAATGAATATTATATCATCAGTGGTGTGAACTATAGATAAAACACTAATATTGAATATACTTGCAAGCAACCTTTAGGCAAATCTCTATCTATGATCCATTATTCTATGATACTAAAATGGTTTATACTGCATTCAGATGCTTGAATATGAGCAAATGTTGTACGAAATAAAGTATCTCCCTTCTTATGGAATGCGAGATGTGTGTAAAACAAAACTATTTCCGTTGCTAAATTCGAACTCCAACACAACACAGTAGAAAAAGTTACCAAGTATATCAAGCTCACGACATTAATGGTAAGACAAAATTATTGTGTTGAGTTGCATAAGATGTCTCATTGTAAATAGAGGAAATTTCAGAAAAGAATAGCGTATACGAGGTCTCACAGCTTTTACCATCAGATAAAATGTGTCAAGCAATCGATATTATATATAAAGTAATCGCAGATCCAGCCGAGATCTTCACCGTACGATGAGGTTTTTCGTGTATAGAGAAGAATATGGATTTAAGACTAGTCATTCTTGTGACGATTTATCATGAAAGCAGGAGAAAAAATAAAATATATAGGAATAGGGTCTCTCATTAAGGCTAGTGGCGTGCAAAACTCACAAGACTATACTCACGTTATGATTCCATAAAGCATAGTCACGTATGAATGAGTAATAAATAGAAATCTCATATAAGGACTTAATCAAGAGAATATTCATGAAGGTAACAACATATATATGTTATTTCTCTCAACTGCAGTTCAGTGCGGTAGGTGTTACTCGCGCTTAATAAGTTAGATATAAATGCATAGTGAATAATTCAAAGAACAAACAAAGTCTGAGCTCAGTTCTACATGTGTGAACTATCGCGAAAAGCTAGATCGACGTATCTTTTTCCTCTACCTCTATATCTGGACCGTTCACTCTGCAGTGATTGTGCTAATGGAGTCTTGATTAATTGATCTAGAAATTGGACACTCATATTTATACCATCTACTTTATTCTACATTTTCGCAACTATAGTATTGAAATACTCATCTTATGCAGATCATTAAATCTGAAGTGCGAATGTTATGCATCAGCGATTAAGTGAAATAATCATCTCTCGAATCTGAATAATAGGGAGAAGATGCCGGTGATTTCAATATGATTAGGAAGTTTAACTGTTTTGATATCTGATAGAGGTGATGGAAGATATACTGTTTATAGATAGAGTTGTTACTGATAACAGTAATAACCATTCCTCGAACTATTGCATCTAGTCTAACCGAACTTTCTTCATAATCCTCCATCAAGTACTTAGACCCATTTTTCCGGCACAAAATGTTATCGCTTTAGTTCAAAGTGAAAATGTTACTGTAATTTCTCTTATGTAAAGACTCTATAGCTGGATTGCTCGAGTTAATTATTATTAAATCGGGATACTGAGCTCGTTGTCCAATCGTACTTCTTAGACAAGAAAATTACTCTCTCGCAAGAATAGTTCACACTATTTCGTTATGTAGAGTATGTGGTAGTGTTAGTTCTCTTGTCTCAAAGGGGAAAATCCTCTCTTGCGTTTATCACTGTGAATAAGTTATACAAACAGCTCAAAAAGTGTCTTCACAACTCTCATAGATACATATCAGAAGTAGCAATGATGAAATAATGTCTGCAACATGACTGGTATACGTGTGTCTTATATTTTATACCGGGCGTCGCTCTCAGGTATAGGTATAATGGATTTCCGAGTTTTCGGATAACTCCTGAAATATATATCACTACATAGAATTCAACAAAAATATCGTGGATACATATATATCTTTCAAATTATACCTACTAAAAGAGAAAGAAATTTACTTGTCATATTCTGAAATTTCTAAAATTCGGATAATTACCAACTCGAATGTGAGAAGATATGACAGTGTTCCCTCAAAATATATAGCCAATGAACGTAACAAGGTATATTAATGTTCAATGACTCAACCTTTTGTTATAGTGGCATAAGAGTAAAATCACTGAGATTTGGTTCAGATCAGGTTATGGCTTACATAATGCTCTCATAATAACAGACATTATTGTTTGATGTAAATGGGATAACCAATTCAGTTATTATGGTTTATTTCATTACGTGTTTAAAGGCTCACTTTCATTTGCTCTATAGTAGTTTCAATATATTCCGCTCATGCTACGCGTAAGATGAGACTCAGATTTTTATATATAGCTTTCTGACACTGATTATTTCATCTATTTTACCTATTTTAAATGTTTTGTATGTCTGCGCGCGTTTATATAAGAGACGTCGAAAGCAAACCATACCCATTCACAATGGGGACAGCTCTGTGTTGTACAAGGCTAGGAATAGGGCGCATGATGTCTTTCTGTGGTTAATGATATATGTAAAATCATGGTAACAAACGATACAAGATCACTTTTCATTTGCCAGAAGGTAAATCGAGGTCGAATGCATGCATCGCCGGTTAATGAGCGAATCATAGTTTCAAGCTAGTGATTTTTTGCTTCGTTATATCGTTATAGAGCTTAATACTCACCCATGAGAGTTTTTTAATTGGCAGGAGGTATGAATTTATGTCCTCTCGCTCACATATATAAAATGCTCGTCGTGCTCTTCTAATTCAGAGAGAGCAGGTAATAAACACAATCTCACGAGAGTATTCATTGGGTCACGCTCAGTCATCTCGTGAAAGTGCTGTAAAATCGATCAGGCGATCTAGCTGAATTGTCATCTAGATAGATATGAAATATGTGAGATGCGATGTAATACGTAAACACAAAATATTCGAAAGCTCCAATAGAATTAAGGCAGATTATAAATCGTATTACCGATGTGTTAATCACGTGTACGTGTGAAAGGATTAAAGACGTGTAAAAATATAGATAAACATCATTCTTTTCAAGTCTACTCTCTATTCAGAAACCCTGTGACCCATAATAAACTAAACAAAGAAGGAGAATAAATGTAAAATATATAGAAGAAAAAAACCTACAAAGAACAGCGCTTTGTCCAATGAAACGTTGATTGAATGAATGAAATATAACCTAGTGTTAGAGTGATAATGAATTTCAGAAGTATGTATAGGCTGTTAACTAAAATCGAATTAAACCTTTCCTTATTCAGTAGAATTATAAAATAAATTCTAATATATGTTGGCATATAAAATGTTTCTATTGAAAGTATAATGTATAGGCTACTGACTCTCCATATAAGAATAAGATTCATAGTCCAAAATATATAAGTGTGTTAAATATTCGGCTCTCATGAATAGTGAAGTTCATGAACTTTAATGACTAGAACCTTTCTGCAATTAAATCAAATATGTCTGATCGATATCACCTCATAAGGTCCCACAGAGTTGACTCTATGACAAAGATGCTCGAAGATTAATATAGGATTCTTGTCTCTTCCCTGTATAAATAAAATCTTGTAGCGCAGACGATAATCGCATATGGGAAATAATACAGTCAAGATTTCTAATTTTATTCAGACTATATTACAACTCTCACCCCTCGTTCCTATCTCGCAGCGTCACAATAGATATCACTAAGAGTAAAGTGTTACTCCTATTCTCTTCATATCTGACCTTATCTCTATCTTGGAACATTCTGCAATTCGTGAATACTACTATCGCACCACTTATTCGAGTGTATGAGTATTCTTACTTCACATTATCACGTTTAAGTATATATCCATTGTGCCAATAGGCATCATAAAAGTGTGATACAGTACATTTAGTGGAAGAAGTGGATTCCGCAGAATTATACACTATGTACTACATCGAAGTTTTTAGCAGATTCCAGGGATGCTAGAAGACAGCAGTCTATCCTGTTAGTGCACAAGTTTTTATTATCATAAATATGTGTAAAACGTTGTCTAAGATACAATTGAATAGTGAGTTATCTTTTGTCTTGAGACATTACTTCTAATCGAGCCAATACGTCAATGCAGATACTCCATTAGACAGAAACGCTACATATTAGAATAACGAATTCTAGCGTAAAATTTACCCTCTCTGGCTAGATGACTATAGATCTGAGGTCCTCTCCGATTTACATTTAAAGCGAGCGACAGATATATATTTAGCTCGAAATTTAAAAAATAGAATGACAAATAAGTAGCCTCGAAGAAATTTAGTAAAATTGAATTGTCAACAAGACTTACATACTTGGTATTACTTAGTTATATGTAGTATACGTACGCGTAAAGCAAACAGACATCTTGACAGATGATTCTCCCATGACTCTGAAGACTAAGTTAAAGATATTTCTTACTAGCATATCATGTCGTTCTCATCGTGTCGCGAAACCTTCGTCGTATCATGATTTCTCTTAGAGCTAAATGATTCTAACTCCTAACTCCAAGATAATTGCCGAGAACTCATTAGAGTTAGAGGTTCTCGAGTCCAAGTGACAAATTTTGGTCAAATGCATTGCAATCGCTTCAAATGAGTACAGCTTTAAAATGATACTTTCTCCTTACTGACCATCTTATTCTCTTATTTACTATACTTATCTTTGATGCTCCTCGTAATAGCTGCGTTGAGAATGCGAGCCTTATTGCGGCGCATATTAGAACTATAGGATAAACGAGATTGAGAAAAGCTCCATGAAGTTCGGAATCGGAATCACTGACTGATATAAAATGTGACATTGTACTATCATCATTTCAATTTTTCAGATGATTACCCATATCTGATAAATACTTTTCATTCCTCAAGGCTAAATCTGACTCATCGCAAATTAGAGATCTTCATTATTTCTATGGCCGGCATTCCGTGGTTTTGATGATATTGCTGTAGATTCCTAAATAGATCACTCCTGATATTGCGCTAATTTCTCTGCAAAATGACATAGGACCATTCTGCACCTCTTTTTATTTAATGTTGGTGAGGGATTGAAACGCAAGGTATACTCGCTCTCTTAATGGAAGAATAATACAATTCATCTTAGAAAGTTTTAAAGTCACCTCTGTGAGAATCAAGACGCGGTATTATTGGTTTTATCTGTAAGAGAGTATATTCAAATTTGCAAAGTTAACGACTATATTTTCGATTGAGGCGACACCTATTACGCTAATGTCATATGATCTCCCCTCGATGTGTGTTCGGCCAGAGGTTGCAGTGCATGTAGACACTCTTTCCTAGAGTTGTCTTCATCAACCCACGAAGTTCGCGTGGGACTCGAGGTGATTACTAAATCTTTAAAGGTGGCCTGAGAGTGTTGGAACAGGTATCAAATCTCGAATCATACGTTCACATACCCAACCTGTATGGCTTACGCTATCTTATCAGGGATAATTGCGTACAACAGCAGGCTCACCTTAAAATATGTTCGACAAGGAACCATTGGATTCAATTGAATCTTCAAGCATCTCTTCACGTGATATGTGACTCTCATGTCTTGGATCAATCTACTCTACCCTTCATGGAAACTCTTCGGAACCTATAGTTTATCATAGTTGATCCGTACAGTATCGCGGAGGATTTTGTCTTGTTATACTACTAATATATAGGACATATGAGCATCGAAAAACAGAATAAAGTATCCAGATGATGATTTCTTTATACTCAAAAGACAAGAAAAGCGTTACATGGAGTGTGGGTTATGCTCGACTCCATTCATACGATTTTCTTATTTGTAATATTTGGAAAATGGAAACAGGATAATTGTCAACACGTCATGTAGAGACGTTAATCTAATCTTATTATCGGGGCCACGGGTTACAAGCTCGACTGTGAATATTGCTCACACCCGGATTGGTACCGTTCTATATGCTTCACTCCGACTCATTTGGCGCTTGAGTACAACAGAAAAATTTATACTACCAAAAAATAGTCAAGACGAAATACCTTTAATCTCATTTCCATGTTGTCAACCTGACAACTACCTAATGACTCAGACCTAAGATCGAAGCTAGACGCTCAGCTCAAATATGAAATTTAAGTGTAATCCTATTAAGCATTCTCAAGAGTGGCTTATATTCGCGCTCGGCCGTGAATTTTGTGATAATCTTAGACAATATTATTTTATCAATTGAATATGGCCGTGTTAATGAGGATTTTATGTTTCTCGTTCAATTTTGAAATTTATTTCACGTATTATTTTTTATTAATAATAATATTTACACTTATTTATATGTTATTGATATTTTGTTTTCAATTTAGGCTATCAATTTCCATACAATACTTGGGATCGGTAAAGTCTAGTACCAGATTGTATATTTATGCTTAATAATACTCTCAATATCTCATTGCTGGTAGGTTAATATATAAATTTATATAATTTTATTCACTAATAATATCATTATTTATAGTAAAACATTAATTTTAATGCGTAGCGATTATATCATCATTAAAACAATATGATTATTTTTTATAGCTAATAATGTATTATATAATATTATCATTACTTTATTGAATAACGCTAATAACCATACTAGCTTGTATATTGACGCATCTTCCATATCCATTTATGAACAATGGGTACTCTGTAGAATTGTGGGATTTGTGTCATGTAAAGGTTGAGTTTTTGTGTAAAGTTGGATTATTTTTAAGGATAGTCTTAAGTGAATTGTTAAAAGCTTGTTGTGATTGTTTGTGAGGGTTTTTTGTTAACGGTTCATGTGTGTTTACGTCGTTGATTAGGTGATTGCATTTTGTATTATATTGATTTATATCCATTATTACTATATTGTTACCTTTAAAATGGTGTACGATACTGACGGTACCCCCCCCTGTTATCCTTAAAACCTGTTCTTCTGAGCTATAAAACTGACTTGGTAAATTGTTGGGATTCCATATGTCAACTTTATTCAACTTTTGCTAGAAATATGGGCTCATTCAGCCTGTACTGCAGAAAGGTGATTCCTCTCAAACCTCTCTATATAGCCATAACGCCATTCTCTTTTTTTTATACTGATTTATAGTACTTAAAATTCATATTTGAAAAACTGATAGGTACTTACGTATAATAAACAATTATCGCATCTACGAATGAGTATATTACAGGTTAGCTGTATATAATTAGGTTATATTATGTGTAATTGTAGCCTAAGTATACAATTTTTATTCATATATATTTATATAACAGTGTGTGTGGGTATATATATTATTATTCTAACATATATTTTATAAAGTATCTCATTACATGTTAGCATAATAAGTGCTTGTGAAGAAGGTAGCTTTAGATATTATTTCGTTATTATTTATTTTTTAAATGGTAATTTTAATGAATTAAAGATTATATATACTATATAGATTAAAAGTAGAGCATCTCTATGGTTTTTATACGCTAAATATTAGCTCTCTTTACTACAATTGTATAAATATGAGAAAACGTTATCAATGAATTATCTCTCACAATTTAGTTGTATGATATAATATATATTAATATAAAAGCTTGAATGAGCTTTCAAAAAAAATCATGTATAAAGGTATGTTTTGTTCTGTGACGTGGGTACAAACAAGTAATTTGCATATGATAGAAATACACATTGTGTTAAGTAAATTTGGGAGGTATATCTCATCATACAATAAATATTTTT
>JABUQX010080070.1:52500-90000 GCA_015478945.1 Trachelipus rathkii
TTCAGAAAATATACACTGATTCAAATATAGAACAATACCTTATTTATAAGTGTATTAGATTGGTATTTTCGATTTTAAATATTTTATTTAGTTTTATAAAACTTTAAATTCAAATTTCAAGTTACTAAAATTTATTCGAATTTAAAATAAGTATTAAAAAAAAAATATTACAGACTCATTCATATTCCCTTCATAAAAAAGAAAGAATCGCTTAAAATAATATTTAATTCATATTCCCTTCATAAAAAAGAAAGAATCGCTTAAAATAATATTTAATTCTATTCATTTTCAATGGAAAAATATTGCTGAAGATTTATTTTAATATGGTGAGTTTAGAATAAGATTTACTTCACATAGTTGGTTTATAATATCTTTTATGGCAACGAAAGAAATAAAAAAAATTTCATCCAAAATCGATAAGTATAAATAGTTATTAATTATTTGATGTTAATATTTGATGTTATTTAATATTTATTATTTAATTTATATTTTATTAAATATCTATACTTGATATCTAAAATCCACATCAACTTGAATAACTTTTCTTCTCATTTACTATTTTATATTTCTATTTTGATAAAACAAATGCGAAGACCTTCGATACAAGCATTTTTATTTATGATTTCAATCTCAAGGAATCATTATAAGGTGTTCAAATCTTTGAGTGTAAAGCTCTTTGTTATCTTGAACTCTCATTACTATAAAAATATTTCCTACAAAAAAAGCGTTTAAGGATATAAAAATATTTAGCATTAAAATTTATTATCGAGTTATTCCTCGTTTACCAAACCTGTAATTATATTGTAATGCTGATAAATGTTTAAAGAATCGTTCTTTAACAATGACTAAATTTAATTACCATTATAATATGTATTTGCGATTTCTATTTAAAGCTGCAGAAGTGGCTGCAGATGACTCATTTTAACATAATCTTCACTTAGTTTGCACGCAACTATCGCAATAAACATTTCTTCGTTTCTGCGTAGCTATATCCGATTTCTTATAGGAGAATAAAATTGATCCTGCAATTTTGGGTAGAAGAGTTCTCATATTTCACTTAGTCACTAAAACCGGTAAGCCTTGGAATTTTAGAGACACTGGAGCTTCTCTGAGTGGACGTGCTTTGAAATATTTCAAGCAATCACTTGAATTTAAGAGAATGTGAGATCTGAGAAAAAAAATGGCTGAAAGGCTCTCTCTATTTCTCGGTATATGTACTAACATGGTAAATCCCTAAGGGATTTCCTCGCATATGCTCATCGCTAATTACATCTCCTCTTCTCTCTTCAATTTGTTACTCCTTCTTTCTATTTCAGGACAACACTTCATTGTCGCAAACTTTGTGTGTCTATATCTTTTTGTTGTTCTCCCGTTATATCTCATCAATTTTATCCCTTCTCTCCGGAAAAACACTTTACTTGCTCTGTAGAATCTTAAGGTGTGCACAACAGTCATGTTAGGACTCTTCTCTCTCAGAATATATACAACTCTCTGATCATATGTATTACGTATCCAGATTTCATATTTCTGTTTAAAAATAAGAGAAAGTGATACTCAACTTATGAAAAAGTTATTGATGTTACTCTTACGTCTAGTGTGATATCCTCTGGTTTGATCCATCTTCTGATGGAAAAACCCACAATTATATTATCTCCTCACATCTCTATTCTGAGAATATGATATGTATAGATAGTTGTCCACTTGCTTATTGTCATTATCATCCTTAAGTGGGGATTTGTAGGTTTGCAGAGTCTTTATAAGCGGGCTTCATAGGACTTAGCATATATGTCTAATACATAAATAACAAAGATCGAAGATTCTATACTAGTAATAGAGATTTTCCAAAGATCAAATTGTCAATTTGATAGAATTTATTCAATTTGTATGTGCCGCTTTTGTCATTCTCTTGTCCATATACCACGGATAGTGCGCGAAATACTCTTTTGTAATCACTCTATTTTTACATTAAATCAAAAAACATTTAGCTTGGATCATATATCTAATCTGTATTACGTTAGAGTAATTTATAATTGACTCTCAGTATTATAGCGATGTGGGTTCTTCTCTCTAGAGTACATAACGGATATAGAATATCTCTCTCATATTCAACAAATCTCATATATATGTCAAACACTTGTACTTCAATGTTTTGTAGAAACTCTGCTAAGATCAAATATACCACAAGTAAGAAATCTCAAGTCCACACTTACTTACAGAAAATTAAATAAATATTCTGTTTCTCGATTTAGACTAAAAGGTACGTATTATAATTTTTGTATCTCGCTATCTCCTCTGGATTCCGGAAAACAATATCCCAGGCCATTTCGCTCTGATATCTCGTCTCTATGAAATTATCGCGATTGCACTATTTCACTGGTACATTTAATCGTCACACCTTTAGGTTCTATAAGCTTAAATAATTATTTATATTATTCCATTATTCATCTAGGTTCAATCCTCACTTATCTATTTCACCCTACTCTCACTTCTTCTCCCCCTCCACTTTCTCCCCCTAATTTATTTTTAAAATCAGTATGAATGCGAGCAATTATATGAACTACTTGATTACGAGGGTAAGACGTTGAGTGCAGTCATTCAGCTATAGCTCATCTTCGCTCGAAGGGCGGTGCCGACGCTCAGAAAAAATAATTTGCTAATGTTAAATTAGCTTTGATATGTTAGAGATATGTATTTGCCTAGTTCTCAAAACGTACGTATCATAATACGTGCTATATATATTAATATATATATATATATATATGAATATATAAGATTTGTCTGATTAAATAATTAAAATTTGTATATATTATTCATTTGAAAAGATATATATAGGTAGCTAGAGTATTAGTGATGATTAGACTAGTCGGTACTATATATATAGGTATGTGTGCGTGTTGCGTATGCGCATGTATTATTTCATCTCTTGTCATAATGACACCGGATTTCTTACTAAGCAATAATAAAGAGTCAGTACAATTGAAATACCTTTATTAAATTAAAGCGGAAAGAGGTAATGGGAAAAAGACTTCCATAGAGGTGAAAGGAGGTTGGTGTAATATACCTTTTCACTGTAAATTCATGCCATGGGAACCCTAATTATTTAATTTAAAGAATATAGAATCTGCTATGTATGGGAACGCAACATATGAATAATATGATACAGCTTAAGGGATAGTTTCTGGTTTTGACGGAAGAGCTTTGTAGAGGAGAGGGCTGAAAGAGTTTACATTCAGTGAATGTTTTTCTAAAAATGAGGAGAATTCTTATAGTGTTACATTAATATACTAGATCTACCAAATAACCTTCACTAACCTCTACGATAATGCTCTAATAACCAGTATTAATTATTTAAGTTAAGGGAAAGGGTATTCTAGAGTATATGGACTTATATAGTTCCAACACCCTATGATATAAGATAATTATACAGCAGTGAGTACAGACCTCTCCTCATTATAGATATACTCTAATATCCCTCTCTCTAGAGATCATCCTGTTCTGGATAAGACCATTAGTTATCTCTCATCTGGTTAAGATGGTGATATGCTTGGCAAGGTTGTATTACTTAACTTTATAATCGAGATCTTCTTATCTCTGTGGGCTATACAGTTTAAGTGGAATATAACTGAAACACCATATACTGGCGAGGAAATTTCTAGGTAAATCGCTCTACAAGGATGTCCTAAGGATTTCCATAAGTAATTTTCAAGTTCCTTCGTTAAATATTAGCACTGTCCACTACTAATTATATATTATATTATAATATATTATATATAATATATATATATATATTAATATATATATAGTACTGGATTTATTGTAATATATATTTATATATATATCAATATATATTATAATATATTAATATATATATATATATATATTATATATATATATATATATATAATATATAGATTATAATATATATATTATATATATATTATTATATTATATATATATATATATTAATATTATTATATATATATTAACATTATAGATATATATATATATAGAAATTTATATATAAGTATATAGAATGGTATAGGTCAAAAAATTGCTATATAAGACTGTTTTATAAAGAAGTATTATTTATAAGCGAAAGTTAGATAATAATAGGTATTAAATGTAGAATATCCTATATATAATAGGTAGCATAAGTACATTAATAAAATTCCATTAATTATCATCCTCACCAAAATAAAATATATATTACATAATTTTAAATATAAACGAATATAAAATAAACTTGATGAAAAATAATAAGCAACATATAATATTCATATTATAATTTCTCAATAAATAAATAATTAAATAATAATAATAATAATAATAATAATATAATAATAATATAATAAATTATATATAATAATAATTAATAATAATAATCAATAATTATAATAGATATATATCATCTATTATTATCGTGATATGAATTCCCAATTAATATATATATATATATTATATAATTTTCAGTTTTCTATAGCATTTTGAAGTTATTTAATATCTTGGCATTTCTTGATGTAGTGATTTATTGTTGATATCCCATCATTTGTCTATTCCCAATTATTATTATTATTATTCTCTCACTAAAAATAACATTTACATTTATTATATATTTAATTTCATATTTTTTATCATGAATCAATTATATAATTTTGTAATTATTAGGTAATATTATTATTATTATTAGTTAATAGCAAACTGCAGCTTTATTTTTTATTATCCTTCTTTATTATATATTTATTATTATTTTGTATTAACGTTATCTATTAATTTGTGTTTCTATTGGTGGTGTTTTTCTTGTTAATCTCGTGTACGGTTCATATGTGTATTCTTGGCATGTATTCAAATTTTTTCAGAACCAAATTTTTTTTATTAATACATATTTATTTGTTTCACTTAAAGATTTTCTGTGCAATATTTTTTTTTTCTCTATATCTGAATATAATCCTCATTTTCAATACATTATTGTAATATGATTATTATTTATTTAATTTAGTAATACGATTCTATTTACTATAAGCTTTCGCTCTATTAATTGCAGATGTAACTTATATAGTTCTTATTTATTTTTTATAGATCAAGATATATTTTATTTTTTTATAGTTTATAATATTTAATTCAAATTTTCTAATAAAATATCAAAAAATAACTATATATATGGTTGCTCATAATTATATTTGTTCGTAATAGTAATCATCCATCTATGTATATGTTCATAAGTAATTGATATATAATGTCTTATTCTCCCAAAATATAATATATTAAATTTGCACTTAAGTTACTATTATTATTATTTATTATTATATATTATTATTCATTATTATTATTTAAGTATAAGTATAGTACTACGTTATTATTAAATCAAACACAATATAGGTTATACAAAAGGAATTTATTTATAGTGTTTCTCTGATCTTAAGTTATGCATGGAAATAAAAAACGTCGAAGGACTCAATTTAGAATGACTCCAAGAAACTAGAAATTATAATCATACACTTTGTAAGAATGAAAATTCGATAGTGCGGAAACTGATATTTGAGTAAATATTAAAAGACTACCAAGTCTAAGTTATTCCTTTTGTTATTAAACTCTCACAACTTTCATTTTAGACAAAATTTCTCAGCTCTTGGTATATTTATTAAAGAATTCTATCTGTGTTAATATCCACCGAATCTTATTTTATGAGTTTCGCTCTAGAGCAGTGCTACAAGTATGCAAATGTTATTGAGTTTTTTATCTTTCCTCCGATCACTGTAACTATATTTCCCTCTACTATTATACTTTTAGTGAAATACCTACACTAATATATTAAAATAAAGATACTAAAATAGTAGATAATTGATAAATTATGTTGCCCTAAAAGGAGCTCTCTTTTTATATTGCATAAAATAAATATTATAATTCAGATTTATTCGTTACAAAGTCAAAGAGAGAGGCTGAAATTAATATTTATTTTAACTGAAGTTTACATGACATGGAATAGGGTAATTGCAAGAGTATAGGGGAGGCTAGAGAGGTAGGGATGTAGGCTATTGTGCAAGTTTGAAAATATTTATTGTAATAATATTATATTATGAATATATATAATATTATTATATTAATATATATTATAATATTATATTATATAATATATAAAATATATATATATTATTATATATATTATAATTATATTTATATATATATAGTATATTATTATATATATTTATATTAATATATATAAAAATTATATATATATTATAATATATTCAATATTATAATATTAATATATAATAATAATATATATTATATATATCTATCTTATAGTAATTATATATATATATTAATATATATATTTTATATATATTATATATATTAATATATTAATTAATTATTATTATATTAATAGTATATATATATAATTATATTAATATATATATATATATATATAATATATATATAATATTATATATATATATTATATATATTAATAATTATAAATATATTATATTTATTTTTACAAGTATTCAAAGGGCAAAAAAAGTCTCTTAGTGAGACGACTTCTCTTTAGCATTATTCCTAGTGTTACTATCTCGTGCTCGGTCTCATCTCTCGCTCATCTCTACGTCATCGCTTTATTAGGTAAAATATATCTCACAGGATAGGTAGGTGCTCATAATATATAATTATGATTTATAGCCCCTCTAACTATTGCCCTACCCCTCCCTAGTAGCACTAGTATATATACCTCAATATATATATATATATATATATATATATATATATAAATATATATATATATATTAATATATATATATAATAATATATATATATATATATATTAATATATTTAATATTTAATTATATTATATTATATATATGTATATTAAGAATATTATATTAATATTATATATATATATTATATATTATATATATATATTAATTATATATATATAATATATAATATATTATATATTTTATATAAAGACGTTATAAAGTATCCAGAGATAGAATTATCTCTATAGCTATTAACAAAAATTAAATTAAAAAATCGCTCACATCATTTTAATCATTATATTCAAAAATGGCAATGCATTTCCGTTGGTCATTTTATTTCATATTAATAAGAGCCATTTGAAGACAGTTATGTACTGTTTAATTGTTATTATTTACACTATATTGAATATAAGTATAAATATAATCCGTATTTGCATATAAACTAAGTTTAATCTAGAGATAATAAACATGAAATTAAGACACAATTATATTACATATATATTAAAACTGATTTAGTAATTAGTTTATATAGTTTCTTATTACCATAATAATATATATTAAATTAAATATTATGATTTAATATATCTATTATTATTAATAATGATAAACTATTATATTTTTATATACTTAATTCATTTTCTTTCATATATATTTTAATATATATTATATCTTTAGATTATTATACTTATTTAACTATTATATAGATTTATTTTGTTACATTTACTTTTTATTTAATATATAAACAAATGTTTCCAAATGCCATATAAAATCTTATATAAATTTTATTATAAAAGGACCCTTACATAACTGCTTAAGAGATATACTCATATCTTAAGTTATTGTTCTTGTTATCTAATAAACGAATTTTAATATATATATTAGTATATTATTTTGCTCAATTGTTTCATATTAATAATTATTTTCTTCTTTTATATTTTTAGATATAATACACCTGTTTCCATTTTATTTCAAAGTAGTTAACAATCTATTTATTGATTTCCTTTAACATTGTACTTTTATGAAATGATATTTTTTGTAATCAGTGATTTAGATAAATATGTTATGATTTTATTTAAAATTTTATTTTTGTTATTAAATACTATTATAATTTATATTCATCTGCTAGTGATATATACGTATTTATAAACGTAACGCCTCTCAATATTTTTTTACGTTAGTTGGTTATGATAATATCTCTAATATTATTTTTATTAGTCTTACTCTGATATTATCTTCTTAAAAGATCTGAAATTAGTCCTGCGCATATTTTCTTTGGCGCACAGTTATTTTTCTGATATTATTTCTTTTTGAGATTAGACTGTTCTCAGACCTCCGGACGTTATATTTAAATAGCGGCTATTGCTCCTTATAGGTTTACTTTTTACCTCGGTTTTTGACATATCAAATTTTTATTATTTCATTTCACTCTATTAATATAACCTTTTCAATATGTATTTCGTGAACACAATCTTATTTTCTCCAACAAAGATTAGCGCTTCTTAACTTTATTAATGCGGAACATTATGACAATTTTAGTACGTGCCACAGAGTAATAAGATAGATAAAAAAAATCAACCGAGAAAAGGTAACTACCTATCGACTTATAGCTAATAGAAATTTTCTACAAAGGTTCGTGACTAACATACCACGAGTCGAGTCCACGTAGTGTTCACGAGAGCGCTGCGTCCTATAAACTCGTAATTATAACCATAATCTTAGAAAGAGTACAATGTATAATGCAGGTAAATATAATATACTATTATATATTAATATATTAACTATATATATATATTTTAATATATATATTATATTATTAATAATTATAATTTATATTAATATATTATATATATAATATATATATTAATATATATTATATATATATAATATATTAATATATAATCATTAAGTATATATATATAGTATATATTAATATTATATATATATTTATATTTATTTTTCATATCATTCATGTATGTTAAATTTCATATAGTAGTTATTGTAGATAAATAAAATTAAAAATTAAATATTTAATAATGAAATATACTATAAGTATATAATATCATTTTAAACTATCAATAAACGAAGATTTTTAGTTATGTTCCAAATTTATATATTATTCATATCTCATTATACTGTGTATCGGTACATTGTACATAAGGCTGATCATTAAGCTTATTTATAAATTATAATAATGATATAAATAAAATAAAAAGGGTATATATATTAATGTTTGAATTTGGGAATAAAGTTAGGGCTCTCTATGTGAGGTCTAGCTAGTTGCATCTAATTGGGTCTCATATTTATATTCAGTGTGATAGAACCCATTTAAGGTTGGTTCCTGGTATTTTCTATCCACTGGTGTGGAGAGTTACACTATTTAGACTCAAAATATCTAATCTACACTAATTTAATAGATAATAACTACTAAAGCTAGGTATAATAAATATTTCAAAATAGTGAGAATTCGACATGGTTTACAAAAAAAAAATAAAAAATTAGATAAATATCCGTTCTCGTGTGGATATCAAATAGTTAAACAAGGCTAAGTGTCGAAATTTCGCCAAGATATTCTATATATATGTGATAATACGTCAGACTTCTCGTGTAAAAATCAAACAAATCTCAATCAGTAGAACGTATCTATTAAATTCGAATTTCCTATAATTAAGGAATGATGTGATTAATATTAATATATTTTATAAACTTATGATTGTCCTTTTTAAATTTACAATCTAAATAATGGTTATATTATTTTCATATTAATAATATATATCTCGTAGCCTCAATTATTAATTTACAATATAATAACATCACTTGATTAAAGTTACAACCACTTTGACATTATTATTTTTATGCAAATTTACTCATTCTGAGACTTGATTATATAAATTTGAACATATTAATTACAATTAGTCTGCAGTATAGACTACATCTTTAATTCAAAAGAAAATAAGAAAAAAGATTATATATTAATAATTAAACACATTTGAATTATATTTTAATTTAATAATTTATACATCATAAGTTCAGAAAATCAATTGTTTAGCACTTATTGTTATGCTAATATTTCCGTTTATTCACCATACTTCAATACAGGATAAATAGAGTCCATAGGTAAAATTCTTCCAAGATATATAATAGCATAACTATAGGGAAAGTCACTTACTTCTAATATAATAAATCTTAAAGAAACTGTTTAAAGGTTAATTTTAAATGGTTAAATTCTTTTAAGGTAATTGGTTAGTTTATTATTTACCTTTATAACTAAACTAATTGTTGTTTAGTATATAATGATTTGCTATAACTCAATCATTATATTGTCATATGAGTTGGAATTATGTTGCATTGAAGAAATCTAGTTAGGCATTTTTTAACTTAACACTGTTTAATAGTAGTATTTAAACATATTATATATTTTACCATTATATTGTCAGGTATTTAGGTCTGATATATGTATATTATTAATAAGTGAAAAGTATCATGTTAGTCTAATAGATCGTACTTATATATAATTATTTAACACTGCTTAATTAGGTTTAATTTGTTAACATACTATGTTTGTTCATAGGGTTAATCATATCTACTATTAAAGTATAAATCTTTATATTAATGTTGTTTCTAGGAGTATATGCTAATTAATAAATAACATTTGATATGATATGAGAGTTGATTGTAAGAATATATTTAGTATTATCATAATTATACTCGGAGAATCCAACTTTGTATTAAACTCATCTTTAATGGAATTTAAATCATCCTTAAATTAAAATTTATGTACAGTTAGTTGGAATGTACGCCTTTATAACAGAAATATCTCTTTGCTTACGATTTTTTCACACCAGGAAAGACTTTTCTTGCCGAAATTGTAATCATTCAAAGTCTAAGAAGTTTAATTGTAAGTACAAGTTCGAAGTACCGAAATTACAAAAACGTTCCCTCGTTGAAAGCAAGAACCTTCCCTGCGGAAGACCTGGAGATATTGAACATTATAAAAGTTTGAATTTAATAGTATAAGCCGAAAGGCTTGAATTTAAGAAAAGATTCAGTATTAAATAAATGCTCAAAGTTGTTGTGGATAGAGAAATGTTGATTGCGTCAACCAGTTACATTTTCAGAAATAGAGATCCGTTGGAGATAGTGATTAGAAAAGCTGTCTGATAGAAAAGACAAGAGAATATGTGTTATTTTGGTTTAGACAATAGAAAAATTTAGGACAGTGTTGTTAGGAAATAAATAAACACAGCAGACGAATTTAATGTTAAAATGGCAAGTGTGCCATGGCCATAAGGTTGAGAATTCGGATGACTCCAAATTTATAGGAGTGAAACAGACAACGTCGGTACTCAAATACATGCAACATTTGCCTTTGAACGAAAATTAAGAAGAGAAAAAGTAGGAGGAAACAAAATTAGGGTTTCTTGTAGGCACTCTCTGACATCTAATTTTCCATTAACTACAAGATTTGAAGCTGGAGGGAAAATTTTGACGATGCTCAATAAATAGGAAATAAAATAAAAAATTTCGAATTATGAATAAATTAATAAAGGAAAAAAAAATAACATCATATCTAAGTACAATGTCGACTGATGTAAATATGGAGATTTAATATCTAGGAGCTGTATAATTTTCTTCATGAGTATATTATGTAGTGATTGTAATGATACTTCTGTATTATCTTGTTTATTTTATCATACTACTAGGATGTACAGTGATGTAGTGAGTATTATTATGTATAAATATCTAATATTATTACATAAGTATAAGTAGATTTATTTAATTAACTGATCTATATTTATCAATGATGATAATCTATCTCATTATGTCGACATTATACTGACAATCACTTGGTTACACATTTGCAGCTGTTCATAATATTATATATTATACATAAATTTTGTTATATATATTATGATAATACAATTATAAATTAAGTATATCCTATGTTTCGGTATATCTAATTTATATATGCTGTTTATTTCTGCGTCATTACCTATATACTTGTGAAACTCGTATATTTAGAGCTATATACTGAATGTGACCCCAGCAGAATTTGTACTTCGTAGGATCTACACTCATTACTATATATTTATAATTAGTTATTATATATTATTATCAGACTAACAACTACACTCTCCTACATATATTAATGATTATATATATAATATATTATATATATATATATTAATAGTATGTATATGTAATATATATATATAGTACATATATATAATATATTATATTATATAATATATATATTATGAAGGTAATACTAAATGATTTAATTTATAATTATATAATATATATTATATATCTATACATGTTTATTTTATTATATATTATATAAATTATTAATATATAAATAGTATTGTTTAATATTATTATCAAGTAAAATATCACTCTCTAGACCCTATTATATGACTACATTTGTTTTTGTTAGAATAATGCAATAATGTCTCTGGTATCTACCACTCTCATTCACATTTTGCCATATATAATGTAACTCTGTCACTTTTTTCTTCTCCCCTCTTTCCTCCTTTTGTATCTCATGACGTACTACCTGATGTCCTAGCTTCTCTAAAGCTAAACTGCTTTCCTCAAACTTTTCCTCCATATTCGCACTTCTATAAAACTGATTCAGACCGTATTCTTCTTCTCCGTTACTGTCCAATTATTAATGTGTTAGTTTGCTGGCATTCTTTCTGTGCTTATTAATAAGAATGGCGGCTCACAGTGGTCTAAAGGTATCTCCACAGTGGTTCTCCGAAAACTCTGTGTTTCTTGTGCTTGCACCTTCTGTGTCTGGATCACTGTTTCCTTCACTTGTCCTGTCAAATTGTGAACTTCCCTCCTGTCTAAATATATATTTATATATATATTTTTATAATAATATTTTTAGTATAATATTTATATATATATATATATTTAATATAATAATATATTATTATATTATATTATTTATATATATTATATATTATAATATTATATTATATATTATATATATACTCTATATATTTAATAAGTTTTCTAAATCTATTTATTCAACTTTATATAGATTTTAGAAACATCTCAAATTTCAAATTTATCTCTGATTGTCAATATGGCTTCTGTAAATGAGCACTAGACTGGTGAGCTTTCCTTTTCTTGATTCTTGCTTTCTGATTCTTCCTCTTTCCTTGATTCGTTTCTGATTGGCGCTCACCATATCGAAGGTTTTCGATAGAGTAAAAAAAAAACTTTAAATTTCTCATCTTTGTTAGTTTTATCCTTCTCTTTTTAACCTTCTCTTGATTTTTCGTTCTATCGTCGTTTTTATGGCTGTTTTTATACAACTGTTCCTCCTTTAAGTCTATCAAAAATGGTGTTGTGTTCCTCAAGGTTCGTTCTATCCACAGCTCTCACTGTAATTTTTCATCAATGATTTATCTCTACTCTGAGCTCTTGCTTCACAACTTTCTTTCCCGCTGAATTAGTATTGTTAATTCAACCTTGAAATGGTGGGATTTCCCATTCACAGTTAATAATGATATATAATGATGCTATAGTAGGCCTATGCCTTCAAGCAACGGGATTTCTATCTTTCTCATACTCTTATAATGTGATGCTAATGAAGAGAAATGGGTTTTGTTTCATGAGCATCATGATTAATTAGTTTCTTTCATGTGCCTACTTGACTATAATCCTTCCACCGCCATACTATCTCTTCAAAATCTACCTCCTTCTGTTCTTAATATTCTCTCTCTCTCTCTGTCTCTCTCTCTCCTCTCTCTCTCTTTCTTCTCGTCTTTCATATATTATATATATTATTTATATATATATATATTATATATATTATATATATATAAATATTATATATATATATATATATATTTATATATATATATATATATCGATTATTTATATATATAGTATAGTATATTGATAATATATATATATATATATGAGTATATAGTATAGTACATCTTTATGCCATCTGCGACGGGTTGTTGGGAGTGACATCGATTATTCAAAGAGGAGTTTGTGATGTCCTCGAGTCTCTTTACGCAGACCAAATGGAGAGATGTGTTGAAGGACTTCTGTGCGCTCTATATCCAAGTGAGTACCTAAGAGATTATTATTAGCATCGAGTTGCAGGATTGACTTTCAGACGATGTTTGGGAGCTGAATACGAATTGGATATTGCATGAGCGGGTAAATGGATGGGGAATTTCAAGTTTGTTTTTATAGAATGTTTGTTTTTGTTTTGCTACGAACAAAGAGGATATTTTTAAGCTTTTGTTTCGAAGAAAGTGGTTTGTGGATTTTTGTCGATTATTTTTGATATTATTTTATCGCTTATATTTTCCTATTATCTTTTAATTATTATAATTTATATAATTATATATATTATATTATTATATAATATTATATATATATATATATTTATTATCAATATATATATTATATATATATATTATATTATATTATATATATATATATTTATATATTATATATATTATTATTATATATTATATTATATATAATATATATATTATATATATATACATATATATATATATTTATATATATATATATAAATATATATTATATATATATATATATATAATATATATATATATATATATATAATATATCATATATATATATATTTAATTATAATAATATTATATATTATTATTATGTATTATATATTATGTATTATATTGCTTTATTTAAATATATATTATATATTTATATATTATTATATATCTATATATTTATTTATATATATTATATATAGTATATATTATTATATTATATGTTTAAATATGGTTTACTGCTTCCAATGCTACAGTAATCCTCGACCAAGCCCACTTCAAGTGTAAGCGGCTACACTGGGTTGAATTTTATTATTCCAGCTTCATGTGTGGGTCCTTGCTTCATACTGGTATTTTAAACAATATGTCATAAAAGAAATTTAGATGGCCGAAATGAATATTCCAGTTTTTCAAAAAATAATAAAAGATGCATTTAGTATTTGGTAGTCCTGTTACATTTACATATTCTCGCAATATTATACTTGTCAAAGATATTCAGTTTCTTAAGGTAATGAGAAATAGAGTTTATAATTTAAAGTGGGAGGATTTTCAGACAAGACTATTGGGTATACTAATTTTTAGAATGGTGTTTATTGGACCATAGAGCAGGAAAATGACGACGGCGATGGTTTATGAGTTGAGGTATAATCAATGAAGACTACGATGCATTGCGGTTATGACGACGGCAAAATTTTCCAAATGGGAGAAGGATCCCTGTGACTATAGTGTTCGTGAGTATGTTGGTCTTGTGCACATGCCGGAGGCGTGCAAGCGATTTCGTCGGGTGAGAGGAAGACCACTCACCAATAGTCGGCTATATATATAATATAGTTATATATATATCACTCTTTATTGGCTGTCAGTCAGAATCTCTATCGTGATACACGAATATGTTAGAGAATTCGCCTTAGTTACGTATGATGAATTTATTTTTGATGCTCTTTGCTGTTCTGGTAATGTATGTCTAGGATCCATTGGTATTATAATTTCGAGTGTTTTGTCTGTTTCGCGCTCAGCACTTACTTATGACGAAAATTATGTGTCAGAATGGGTTGCAGTTCGTGCGGATGGAAAGTCCTACGACTATAGAGATAGCGAAAATTGAAGGTGTATGTGTTAGCAACACTCTCTAACTATATCTTTCTGTAGGCAATTTTGTCTGTCATGTACGCTTTCGAGTGAGAGGGGTCAAACATGCGGATAAATTACTGACTTTTTCGCGATGTGATAACTGTAGCAGATAAAGTACTAAGAACTGCACACATTGATAGTAGATTTGTTGATACGAGACGAGATAACGGCATCGTAAGTGTTTATGTTGATATTTGTGTGGTTTCTCATTAGTATCATATCGTTGGTAGGAGCTTGCTGAGTCTGCTGTAAGATCTGAGAATATAAGAACATACTCTAAGAGTGGTCGTTACTGCGTGTAATGGCATTAACATTCGTAACTCGGTGGATATGTGATTGTAAGTTGCTACTCTTGAATCTCTCGATTCGAGAGAGTTTTATAACTCTTAACACTGATTAAGGGTAGTGGACTGATGAGGTAATGTGATGTATGGCATTGTTTATGTCTATTGTCTAGAGTAGATTAATGAACGCTAATTCGTCTTTTTTAAGTCATCACACTAGCTCTTGTTATACTTGTTATCCATGTTAGTTATATTACTGAATTTACTGGCAGATAAATACTTACTCTATAGTCTTGTAGATCTTGTCATGAATGTGAGTACAAATGATGATGCAATTATAGCATGAGTCACATTTGTGCTGGACTAGGATTTAGAAGAAGTATTGATCAGGTTTATATGACATGTGGTGGGAGTAGGCAAGATGTCACAAGGTGTAATCAGCCTGTTCCATAGGTTATTAAAGAGCGTCATGCTCTACTCTTCTGGTCATGAACGCTGTATGTATTCAGAGTGTAGAGTTTTAGAAGGACTGATAGATAATTCCTACACCTGTTTGCTTATAAGCTCAGATACGGAAGATCTCCTAGTAGCGTAATCACGCTGCAATATACTGCTCAGAATCTTGTGTATCAGAGCAGACGGTATTGTGGTGTTTGAGAAGACGTGCTAGTTATACCTCTGTGCACGATGATGTATTTCTTTCTTGATAGAGGGAGTTAGAGACATACTCAATACCTATGCTACTCTGTGGATTTCCAATTTAGAACGGTCTCACATCCTCGTAGGTGATCTTATGAGCGGTATAAGCCATCTGTAGATACGGTATGATGCGACTCGTATTTTGTGAGAGATGGGATCTAACAGATGTATGTATGAGTTTGGTGGATGGTATGATATCTGAAATAACTTGGCTTTTAGTGTACTAATGCCAGGTACACATGATCTCCAACTTGGAATCGATATTGAGTGAGAAAATTGATGTCAATGAGATCTTACGATTAATAGCTTGGACTCTTGAGTCAAACGATCTGCACAGCTATTTCCCATTCTCAGTCATTTATGAGATTGTAGGAGTTACGTAAATTGAGGTCAAGGTCACTCAGATCTAACACGATTCGTTATATCTATGGTTAGCTTTACTGTGAGACGGCCTACATTATATGCTTGGTATTGGTGGATGGTCTCTTAAGAATAGAATTGGTATTAAGTGCACTCTGACTGAGCGCGAGGATTATTAATCTTGAGTAGTAATTTGGATGTTGGACGATATTTACACTGTTAAGTGACTTGGCGGGAGGTAAAGATTTGGTATGGTATAGTAGCTGACTCTACGCACAAACTATTTTGTTCTAGTAGAAAATAACTTGTAGAGCATAGCAGGTTTGAGTGTAGAAGTGACGTATAGATATTAATGCGTTTAAGCTAATGTAGGAGAGTTATCCTAATACTGTAGTCGTATACGCAATCATCGTGAAATATCTCATACTAGTTGGAGTTTCCGTTTCAAAAATGGAGGTCCTGGACGGATATTCTAGCGTCAATGTCATCAACATAAAAATGTAAAATTGACCGTTGCTGGATACTAAGAAGTAACTGATGTCTACTGAATTCTGAGAGCAATATTTAAGCATAATATACCTTAGAACAATGCCTACGGAACGCATTCATCCCAGAGTAAAGTGACGTGATATGGAGACAGAGAGACACCGAACATGCTATGGATCGTCTGACAGAAAGGCATTAAATAACGAGAGGTTTTCATGTTCTGTATAAACTGAGAGAGTGGAGAGTTTTAAGAAGAATCACAGTCTCCCAAGTGTGTCATAAGTCTTTTAGCAAGTCAAAAAACACCAAGACTAATTCCCAGATCCAGTTGAATGCTTCCCGGTATGTCACGGTCCAGCCTTACAAAGGATCCCGGGGTCGAAGCGATTTTTGTCGGACACCAAAACTGGAGTTTGAAAAAGTCTGGCGACTCTCCAGAACTTCAGTAGGAATACCTATTTTTTTTATTTATTGCAGTAGTGCATGTCAGCGAAATTTGGTCCTTTGGTCGTCTGCCACTGTCGGATTCTTTTCCGTTTGGGAATAAGGGATCTCACAAAGCTGTAGTTCAAGCGGATGGGCAAATAGGGATTCTTATCCAGATTTCTGTTATAATTCCGTATCAACATAGCGTAAGTTGGAACGTCGTGCAAGACGGGGTGAATAAGATGGTAGCATTAATGTGGTAAATATTGTATGGACACGGGGCTACACCAGGTTTACTGAGCTCATTTAGACGTTAGTGCAAGTTTAGATATTCTGAGTGTAAAAAGTAACGGATCTATATTAAGATACTCGTTCTTCTCTCTCTATATTCTCGTCTTAAGTTGATATATATTTCTGGCGTATTGCATTGATTGAATCTATTTTGTTATCATATCTGGTTCCAATTCTCACTATCCATATTTTCTGACATATATAGAGGACGAGTGTAGGTATATTAGTTGATTCATGTCTCTCTGATAGTATAATTTTTTTATATTTGTGTCTAATTTCAAATTTAGAGATGAAGTATTTTATTCTAGGTGTTATGCGGGGATTATTTGAGGAGATCAGCTTAGAGCTAGTTTTCTTAAGCTGGTAATAAATAATCTGTATTGCAGATTGTGTAGGGATGAGTGTCGGATTCGTTTGTTTATTACTAAATGTATGATATATAGTTTGTAATTCTTCATCCAGTGTTGCTCTGTGCACCTCTTTGGGACCACCAGGGGTTGAGAGCGCGGATTGCATTGCTTCTGCTGCTTGTGATGATCAACTATACTCTGAACATATGATTAAAAGTCAGTTAAACAAAATGGATCATAACACCGAGCGTTACTTCTTGATAGTAGGAAATATCTCGCGTATATTGTTATGGTCCTTTTGATAGTATAATAAGTGGAGCTTAGCTCCCAGCTCGGGATCATAACTCTGGTACCGTGGGATGTACGGTTTCACATTGGGGCTGCTTGGGATACATACTAGTTCATTTAAGTTTATTGGTAATTAAGGAGATACCTCTTGCTGATGATTACATGTTAATATCTAATACGACTCTGTAGACTGAGTGTAAAGCGAACCATAGAGTAAATCGGGAGCATAAGGTATATTCTCTACTCGCATTAGCTACGAGGTTGTGTGTATCTCATCAAATTTAATGGCAAATCTTATAGAATTTTCTCATGTTTATGTTAGTATTCTCTATGTGAACAAGGTGCTAGGAGATGATTAACACCTGTATTCTTAGGGAAATGCTATGACGGATCTGTATGTGAGCATTAACGTTATGATCCCCAATGAGTATAGCGATGATACGATAGGTTACAGTCTCACAGTAATTCTATATATATAAAGGTATAGTGGCTAATGACTATGATCTACATATTTTATTAATTAAATTAACATAATAAATATGTTATTATTAAGAGAGAATTTCTAAAGTTCTTTTCTTTCCATACTACTTTATTTACTTTTACTTCTACCATTCTTATCGCATTAGCATTCTTAGTGTCATCTAGTTACTCATTTATTATTTAATATATATAACCTCTATATATATAATCTGGTCATCGGTGTAGGTGGTTTTTTTGTACTTCATGCATGGGTGTGTGTATTAAAATCTATATAATATAGAGTATGGCAGGGCTAACGTGTGGCATATATGATCATAAAAATGATTAACATTACGTGAATTCTAGAAGTCGCGCGATTTCTGATTCCTGCCATAGCTGATTCTTGTGTTGAGTTTTTTAAGAACTTCACTGAACCTGTTGTCATCGCCTTGTGACGCTCAGGTGTTCATAAGAGCTGTGCCTAGAAAGCTTTCGCTGAATCGTAGCGATTGTGGGGCTAAGATGCCTTGGACGGGATGACGCTCTAATTAAATTAGTGGTGTATTAGCGGTAAGGTTAACTATTTATTCATCACTAGGAAGGCGGGTTCGACCAATATTATCACTTGACTATTACAATTTATTTTTAATAAGTCTTAATCATTTTTTTTTTCTATTTTATACATTAACTCGCTGTATGGTTATTGTATTGCATCTGAGTGGTGGTTTACTCTTATATATATGTTATTGCTAGTTAGGAATATGTGATGATTAAGTGTATAATAGTAAAACTATTATTTTCTCATATAGTCATGCTTATATAACACTAGGTCGTATATAGTACTATACTAGTACGCTAGTCTCGTGGTAATTTGAAGGATACGGAACTGAGTTGTGTATTCCCTCTGATTATTACGAAAGTATTCTATAATACTCGTGTTCGCTAAATTTTGTGTTTCTTTGTGATCAGAACTCTGAAGGAATTCCCTGAACGAACTTCAAGCTGAGCAGTTACTCTATTGAGCTACGATGCTACGCGACTTATAAACTTCTGGGAATTAAATGATCAGTAATTTTCCTGCTCGCCAAAATATATTCTCGTATTCTACTGTCTGTCTCACAGTGATGTCGACTCGCTTATAGTTTCTCACATTCGGATCATAATTTTCAGTCAGTGACTACCTGCGTCATAATATAACTAGGTTAACGCAGATATAGACGACATCGCAATTGTCAGCCTATTACGTTACACTAAACTTTTGAGTATTGGAGTCAGATGGAAGAGTTGTGGTAGTGGTGACATACTGGTACGTGCTCGTTCACTGACTACTTCAAGGCTGTTAATAAATATAAGATTAGTTTGAGTTTGTTATATGTAAGTAGTCGCATTAGTAATTTGGTGAGTGTGAGTTATTATTTGTTGTCTGATTGTGGTGTAAATGTAAATAGATGAGACACGCGTTCGATGTAGAACAAATTAATACTGCACTGGTCTGATTCTAGTAATCAGAAACAGATAAAAATTATCGCTATAAAGTGTTGTGGTTAGTAATGACACTGCCAAGTCCATTGCTCCATGTTTATGCCGTGGATTTTTAAATTTAAAGTAAATGTCAGTCATAATACGTTACTTCTTTATACAGAGCCTATTAAGTTAGGAGGATATGATTTAAGTATGTCCTATCTACTGAGTAAGATATGTATACAGCTGGATTCGAAGTGATTAGATCATTCTGATGAAAGGAATAAAAAAAAATAACAAAAGCCAAAACTGTTTCCCATTCCAGTATAAATGGATTATACTAGAGAGCAATTAGGCATAAACTATCTGTTACCAGCTATCTTAAGTGAGTTTGCAATATAGAATGTACTCGGACACTAAGATAGACTAACCTACGAATATGATCCCTACAACTCTGTAATCTCTCATACTCTATTACTCTGACACATTCACTGTGGAGACAATTAATCTCTTAACTTAACGCTGCAATACTTAGATTAGTACCTATCAGATTAACTTAACGTTCATCGTTACATCTTAACTTAACCTATCCTAACCTCCGCAGCTCTGTGGCGGCTGACAAGCTCGGAACTATACTTTTAATTGATCAGTGAGCGATACCTCACCTATTCTCCGTATCTATACCATCGTATAGGTCCTAAGCACAGCCTTCAACATGATTTGAAATCTAGAGAAAGTATAGCTAATATTATTGCGTATATATCTCAGAATATTTGTAGTATCACTGAGCTCTTAACCACTAAGTCAGGCCAGGAGTCTATAAGTAAACTTTCAAAACGAGAATTGATATAAGAATAAATCTAGCCAATAAAATAACTATATAACATAGACTTAGTTATATGACGGGTAAAGTAATATTTTACAAACATTGTAGTAACGAGGCTAAGAACTATACCGATATCACATCTGAAAATGTATTCTAAAATTGATATACGGGATTCGGATATGCCTCATAATATCATTAACAATACAGAATAGTCGATTTTATTCAATTAAGATAATTTTTTTATTTGGTTTGTGAGTGGTGTTAGGTCTAGAACGCTTACTCATTAGGAATTGATATTATTGAAGTTGGATCATATTAAGAATTGATGTGTAGTTATTGATTATGATATTATTATATTATTATTATTATTATATTCATTTATTATTATGAAAATTTAAGAGGGTTAATATTTGACCAATAATTTTTATAGCACAAACATTAAATTGTATATGGGATTTTGAGCTGTAATATCTTATTAGATAATATGAATGGTGAATAACTTCACTCATATATTAACTTATATTTATGATTATTGACATTAATAATTCACTATATTACTCATCTCATTAAGTATTTACTCATATATCTCTATCATTTATATTCATTGATTAATATGGATTTCATTAGGTATATAGTATAAAATATAGTGCATTTGCTGCTTGGAGCTTGAATGTTAATTAATATATATAAGGACATAGAGGTTCATTTTTCCAGTTCATGACCCCGGAACAAAATTGCTCATCACTTCGAAAATGTACCATGCAGTGTCGATGCCAAATATTCTTTAATTAATAGTAATAAATATAGCTATATACTGAGTCCAGTGGTTGTGGCAGAAATTGCTATAGAGTGGTGTTCCACTTAATTTAGGGACTAGGATTCAGTGAGACTTATAACTACAGTCATTTGCCCAATGTTATGATAATTTTGTGAATTAAAACAATTATATATATTTAGGTATTAAGATGTTTATTGGATTAAAAGTTTTTTTTATCTAATTTTTGCAGCAATGTGCGAAGCGAAATATTAGGAAGCCCACGCCTCCTAGGTAGGGTGATTGACCTCACGTCAATGCTTAATGTTATTATTTAAAACAGGTAGCTTCCATCCAGCAAATAGTATCTACACATAGGAATTTATTATTCTCTAAAGTAGCTATGACCTCAACAACCATCATGTACTCGGAATATTTAGGAGTTTTATTAGAACAGTATGACAGCAGTTGTAACTATGGTCAAACCCAGTTTTATATATAGGAAATCACTTATTACATGAGGTAACTCACGAGCCCATAAATATAATCAGTTCTTACTACTATACTTATACACTCAACATATTGCTCAGTTGATATTGTAGCTAACCACCTATAGCGTCCCAGTAAAATACCTATTAATGATAGTTTCAAGACCTATGAGTGCTTAACTACTCTGTTTACTCCAAGAATCCAAGAAATATATTGACTGAATACTTATATACTATTGACTCTAAACTGTAGGGCCCCAATCTTTACCTATAACAAGCAGACAACTGCCACATATTACTATCACAATTTATATCATTCTCCGCAAATGTCCTAGTGTATCATCAGATAGACGTTTAATTCAATCACTATATTGCGTCTACCAATGAACAAAACCACAATGCTGTTAAGTTATTATTTAAAACAGTAGCTATCTCATGCCAGCATAATAGTATACTATCATATAAGCGGTGGTCTACTAGTTAGTTATATAGAACTATGTTATAACCATATAACACTAGACGTAGGTCGATCATGGTCAACTAGTTTTAGACAGAGACACAATAGAAAGTTTTACAAAACGATTCGAAGACTACCCCATAAAATATTGCTCCGGGTCTCACCAAAGAAATTATTTTTTTGTGGTCGTATGAGATTGTCGCCATTCCAATCGGATAAAATAACAATGTATTGAGTTCTGATCATATTAATGACGATGTGTCACATTCAGTAACTAGAGCACTTAATATCCATTGACGACAGATAACAGGGCTGATGCATTGTTGAGTAAACGCACACTGTTCGACGCTGCAAGTCCTTATTCTGTACTATTGGAGGATGGATAGCTGAGGGATGTATAAGGAATTGCCCTACGGAAAATAACTCATCTTCAAAAAAAAATCGCTGCTATTAGTAGACGTCAGAGGAGGATATGTGAGCGCTCATATGCGATTTGCAAGATGTTCAAGTCTGAACTGTTTGGAGTTATCTTGTAGATGTCCTCAGAACTCCTTATCCAGAATATCGCAAGCCAAGTATTATAGCGTCACGATATAAAGCACGACTTTTAAACACCACACACCAGCACAGTAGTGCTGAAGAAGAAGTTACGCGACGAGAGTATGGTAAAGCATCATAATATAATCACTTGCTATTATGAGCTTTGTGGCACAGTAGTTTAACTTAGGAACAATTTAACATTGATTGACGAAATTTATTTCTTACTATCAAGTTCAATATCTCAGTGAAAAGATATTATCTAGAATTAGTTATAAGTAAACTATACGCTGGTGCGTCAGTAGAGCATGTGAGATGGGTATGATTTAGACTTTGGAATAGTCGTATTCTGCATATATATAGTATACTCATTATACGATTATCGCATGTAAAGTGTTATCCTGAATTTCAATTTATATATATAACAATTATCAGAACAATAACTACTATAAATGGTAGTATTATAGTTATGGTCATAATAACAGACTAATATTTCTTTGTCTTTCAGTTTTAACCCATATTCTCCACTGAGCTAATAGAGTATCACTTATGTCAATATACTGACTAGTTACTGTTTGATCTATACAAATTACACTCCAACGCCGGGAGTCTCATATATAGTTAATATATAAAAAATCTCAATAATAACTGTGCACCATATAAGGCCATTTCTTCAGCTTAGATTACTCAATATTCCCTATCTAAGTAGAAGTATAGCTTGAGTCATATTATAGTGTGTAAGATACTCTTCTCAAACGGAATTACTGTTGGAAGCTTTGTTGATATTAGAGCATCACTCATGTACAGTTAATTTGTTACTTATACACTCATGTAGAATCACTTATATAATTATAATTATATGATCCGTCTAAATAGTACTTTGAAATCTACTATAGAACTATATCAACATAGGTCATTATATAATACGTTCAGTCTATTAGTAGACTGTATGTTTTTGCAAAGTATTTAGGTGTAGAGTACTCTATCCTTTACTATATATCTATTCTAATAACATCGCATATGTCACAGGCCAGAGATTTGTCATTGAGATGTACGGATGATGTTGTGTTCGTTATTATAGGTATTATTAGTTTAATAGTTACAACTTTCTGACGTTGATATTATATAGGCTATATACTTGAAACATTATTGAGGCTGTTCAGTAGAAGTAGCTAGATTTCTGTAGTAACTAATTTACTAGCAAGGACCTTAATTTGAAGCACTCCTGTTCAGAAGAAATTCCTATAAAGAAGTTAGCTGACTGTAATGTTCAATAAAAAATGTCGTTAAGGATATAGCTCCTACTAGTGGATCAATAGCAAACAGTAGGTGATTATTAATACTTAAGCTAATGACTCAAACAAAATGGTCTTAATAATGAATAATAATTTAATGATAACATACACAAGATAATAGCCTAATATTGGACATCAAGGAGATTAAACAATTACCTATACGAAATAAATGGATTTATAGTAGGAGTAATGCTATTTATAACAGTAATAGATTGGTATTCGACAGAACCCTACTCATTATCCTAGCTACTTATATGTATGTATAATACCAATAATCCAATTAGTTGAAATACAGTAATACACTTGTAATTCATGGAGATCATATAGACTAGATACATATTATATAATCAACTATAATTAAATCAATAATAATACCAATATATATGGTAAAATTCAAATATTTTTTATTCAGTATAGGGAATTTACAATCCAAAACTTTTAATATACAGAATAATAATAATAATAATAATAATAATAATCAATTAAATAATATATAACAATAATAATAAATATAATAACAATGATTATTACTTGGAGTCAATATTTACTATACACTTAATACATAAAAATCACTAATCTTCTGATCAAAGACTTCGTGATTTTGGACTACGAATTAAAAATACTAAAAGAATGGACACCCCGCAACTTTACGAGGGCTTTGACCTTATATTTGATAGAATATGGAGCCTATACCTTATAACTAAGGCGATTATAATAATAATAATTTGTTCAGAGCACTAAAGACTTGCGAGAACATCAATGATGGCACAAACTTCATTCACTTTCACTCCATTCAGCGATAGTATAGCATTATAGAGAGAGGAATATTGACGAGGACAGATCGTGGAAGTCTCGGAGATATGCAGGTACGAGCGCATGCACTCTCGAGGTCTCCTTACGCTACTCTATACACGAAAGCATGCGATGTGACGAGTGTTCAGATGTGCTGAAGCCTGGTATAGAAGACTGCATTGAGGCTCGCGTTACAGCTTTATGCTAGTGATGTCATGCTTGCTTTGTCTCAACTAATTACATTGATCTTAAAAGGGGAAGACAAACAACTATGCCACACCACACCACCTTAACACATACACACACCGAGTCGATATAAGACAGCTATGGTAGCACAAACTAGTGAAGCCTACTACGATTATTAATTCGCAATTATACTATACTTATCTCTCAATACTCCCCCTTTAACTTATATATATACATGAGCACCAGTTGTTCCATATAGAAATACCCGATTAGGTATAATATACTAATTAGCGCTCATATGCATTGATACTATGAATAATATAAATTCGTATAGCAAATAGGTAGATTCATTTCCCTATATAACATATAATTTAACAGATACACTATTTAGTCTTCAAGGTAAACAATACAATATATTTTCACACACTTGACTAATAAAAGGATTAATTATTATTACAAATTAGATAATGGAGGACTGGAAGGTGGTGAGGACCAGAAAGAGACCGCGTTTTGTCACAATCCATTAATCCACTCTCGGCGCGAGATAATTTCATGGGAAGTAATGTCCCTCTCGCTATTGCGTGAACTCCGAACTGCGCAGAGAGACAACGTAGGTCCGTACGCTCCTCTACCTGCCATAAGAATAAACCTCCGCTATCCGCGCAGACGTCTGCCCTGTTTGCGCATGATCGCACGTCTTTGTCGCACATATATCTTGGAAGGGAGACTTCATCTAGATAGCGTTGTTAATAGTATTAGATAATACTTAGAATAGTTCAGATATATATCCTTAGCAAAATTATTTGTACCTTTAGTAATAGCATTTGTAATAAATCGAACATGCAAAATCTAGTACAGAACAATTCTGATGTGCTTCACTCTTCCTCCCTCAATGTCTTCTTGCGAATGAGGACAAGAGTTCAACATTACCTTTGGAATAAATAAAAAATTACGATAACTATCTATTCATCTCATAAGAAGCAGGTAAGGCTGACCATTCTCTTTGCGCACAATATAACGACCCATTACTCAAATGAGGGCGACTCTCGTCTACGCTCATGCAGACAGAACATCTAGGGAGAGCAGAGGGGTTATAAGTATGTATTTATCGAACTCAAAAGTCTCAAGTGCAAGAGTGCTAGGTGACACCTAATTGCTGATATGAGGGTTAGAGAATAATGCTTTGAGCTGAGAGAATTGGCTGGTGTTATGTTGACATATCGCTTCGCATCCAAAATCGCATGTCTCAGGTTGCTATTAAGGTGACTCAGTACATAAAATGCATGTTCGTAGCTCCCTTAAGTATATATTATGTGGAGGAACACTAATGTCAATCTGTGCACTCGAACAGAAGAAGTGTATGACAGTGTCGCTATTGCATCATTAAATATTGGTAGATGATCTCAACTAGCACAATCCTCGATGCTCAGCTAGAGCCGTGCACGCAGTCGCAGGTGCACTTGTGCAGCACAACTCTGATCTCTAAGTACTGGGTAGGACTATAGCATACTGGTAAGTGGTGCTGGTCGTAGCTCATAAGCCAGGTCTATATATATAGAAAATGAAGAAAAGCCAAATTACCTTACATTTTATACTAAATCCGTTTTTTCAAAGCAAACGTAAATATACTAGTACTACCTGAGAAATGGAGGCTAGCGCACCATTATATCGGTTATGGGTCTAATAATGATACTTAAAAACCTTTCTATAGTAAAAATCAAAGTAATAATTATTAAGAACATCAACCTATTTTGTTCCTTCAGAACATGCCCTTAGTAAACCCTAGAGTCGCCAGGACTTTAGAAGAATTAAAAATTAATGACCTGGATAGAATTAGTTTATTTATATGTCACCGTGATATAGAAAATATTATATTGCAAGAGATCCTCTAGTCTAGATCATACTATTATATGTAAGCTAAAATTGGAGAGCTATGGAAAACTAGTATTATACTTTCCAGAAATCCATGAGTAGATTTAAAAGAAATTTTTAATGGCCATGGTGGATGGATATTCACTGATATTTCCGATAGTAGTATTTTATACTCACTATGAGTATGACTATATATTGGGCTATACAACATCTTAGCAATTAAGTATGATAGGTAAATATGTGAATAGAATATGTATAGCTTAAAACGCGAAACGTATACATTATATACAATCTAGGTCATAGTATATTAGCAAGAGATCTTACTTAAGCTATATCATAATAAACTTAGATATTACGGACATATTCGTCCCTTTATCTAGCTTCTATAAGTCATATTAGCTATCATATTGGTCGACAGGAAAGTATTATTTATTGGTTTATATTTAATTAAAAATCTACTATCTTTATAAGTTTGGATTATCCTCTGATAGCAAAAGGAGTCTGTTTTTGTTTTGTCGAGGTGGTACTCACTTTAACTATCGACTTATTTTATCAATTGGTCAGTATATCATGTATCCTATGCAGTCAGCTACTACTAATGTTTTTGCGAATACAATATTACACTACGTTCAAAATTCTACAATTGCAAGCTTTCTGATTTTATTAGCTTGGTCATAGTTGTTTCAAAATTAAGTTAGTACGACCTTAATAGACGTCCTTCTGATTATTGATTAATGAAGACATATTAGTTCTGTGTAAAACGCACATATTATCTCTTATATAGACTCACTTAGTGGCAGAAACTATTATTAATCTGGTTGAGGTAGGAGGAGTATGTAGCTATGAGGTGAATGACAGATGTGATAATAAATAAATATACCTTACTAATCAATATATTCAATATATTGTCTCCTGTATAAACTTTTTACCTATAATCAATCAATATGTATTCAACTGACACTGTAGAGATATTGATTCACAAAATATCTTATAGTATTTGAGATCTGAAAAAATAGACCGCTTGAGTTGAGGCGTTTGAAAAAGAGCGCTTTACAAATAATATCATACCTCTTCGAGGTTCCTCTTTAAATTATTTATAGCGCTATTCGCTCTGCATGCTATATATAACGACTTTTAGATGATCTAATTGTAATTCCAATATTACGCTATTCATAGAATGTATCATATTAATCATATATGTATATGGTATATCAATTTTAATATATTATTTTTGGCAGTGATTGTGAAAGAACCATTATGAGTTTGCCCATATAGGACAGCGAAAATTATATGCGTTATTAGAGAAAATCTAGTATTCACCTATATTATAAATATCTATATATCACTAATATATTCTATTTAGTTATATATAAATAGTTTTAGGCTTTAACACACAAGGCAATAAAAGTGGGAGATATTAAAATCTGAAGGTATCTAAATAATTTAAGGTTTACTGATTTGGCTTGCCTATAATATGAGGATGATTTGATTATAGTATGACAATTAAAATGTTAGTTGTCATTACTTATACCATATTGTATCTTCGGATTAACCGACGAATTGATCTTACTATATCATGGTTTAATACAAGTTTATTATTATTTAAAAAACAATAAGTACTAAGACTCTAAAGAGTAACTTGAATTTTAGTATACAGCTTATAAACTTAAAATAGGACGAATTCTAGATTCATATTATTACTAAACGATGAGGGAGATAACTATTGCTACATAACGGTTAAATTCTATATCACACACTCATCTTATTAACTGAAGGTGAGTGAATAAACACATCTTCATAGTATAACAAGCTGCATCTTGGAAAGTATAGAAAACTTTATTTCGCCGCAGTATGCCCACGTCGCTAATTTCTGATTGACGCACTGCAAGCCTACCGCATCTCAACTGCTAGCACTGAGTATACTGTGTCAGTGGTACCTAATCTTGAAGACTTTTTCACGTTCATCGAGCGGATAGTCGGACTAGGCGTGCTAAAAAGAGCGGAAGTGCCCACCTCTGATATAATTATTAATATTATATTTTATATATATTGGACAATACTAACTATTTATGAAGTCATCATATACATACTGTACCCTATAATTATCCCTTCATATCTGCAATTTATGGTTATATTAGTTAGCGTATATAGTACAATATCGACATTATAGTTACCATAAATATATTATGCGAGTTATCTTATATACTATATATCCTCAGAATGGATTTATACTCAAATATTTACTCACGGCACATGTTATATTAATTCTAGGTGACGCAATGGATACATCTAGCAAACACTCTGAAAACTTATGGTAAATATTCCATTCCGAAGTATTTATATGACTGATGTGTAAGTAGGCTATATATATTATATTATATTAGTTATTATTTATATTATATTATATATATATAATTTTCTTCATGACACTAATTATCCCGTTACCAAAGATTATTACTCATTTTATAGGACATATGCTTTTTAGCAATATTGGGATAGTAAGGTCATAGTATAAAAGAAATTTTCAACCATAATGTTATTCGTACGCTTAACTTGGTATGTACTTTAATAAATCCGCTTACCAGGTATTGATACTATATATCATAAGTATGCATAAGAAAGGTACGCACAGGTCTCTTTAAGAGTTAATCCATGTCTAATATATTATTCTAATGACGTACTAACATATTACGTGGTGGATAGACGATGGATATCTAACTGATACGAAATACCTTGTATGAGTGCATCATCGTATACAATTGAACGAGAATGGAATTATCAACCTGTACCCTTTATTTAGGAGCAAGAGACACTTTATAATTGTTATAAATTTTATTATACTTATTAATCACTTATATGTTTTTATGCGATGGTAAGAATCGATTCACTGCCGGAAGCAATTCGGTATGATTTAAATCAATTACAGCTACCTTATTCCTAGACAACGATCCCTATACCTTAACACCAAGCACATAAGATTTTGTACGCATGACTCAGAAGGATATAATTGACTTATTTGGAGTTTTCACAGTATAGTGATTCTTCACAGTCCGGACTGTTTATAATGGATGATGGTTTATTTGTTACATTATGTTATATATATGATTTAAATCAATTAGCGACTTAAGTTAGCTCAATTTTATTATAGAACAATTATTATTATAGTGACGAGATATGACCATGATAGGATCACAATCCTCCAAGTGGTATCAAGTATTTCGGATGTATAGTGTTTAGGTATAATATCAGTTACTATGATCAGATTGTTGTAATATATCCACATGCTTATTATTTATTTGTGAAACTTTTATATCTATTATATCTTACCCGAACACTTACACTATAGTACCATCTCTTGAATAGAGAACTCTCCAATGTATTAAAACAATGTATCTGATGAATTATATGAGCAGCACTTAGGTCCGTCTATACATGATACGTTATATCACCTATTTACCTATTAAATATAATAAACTTGATAATCGAGAGGAAGGTGATTACGGGTATCCTGTATACTCACAGTACAGACAATTAAGGTAGGGTCTTTTCTCTCTGTGAAATATGTTGTGTCTTAATGTAAGACTAGTTATAATTATTATTAGTTATTATTATAGCCAATTTACTATGTACAAACGCAAATAATAATCTATAACTATTATATACTTACTGCACGAGAACTGATTTAGTACTAAATAATATTCTCCCTCGTATGTAGATATAGATATCGGAATCACTATTTCACCACTACCTTATAACTAGTAATCATACAATTAAAGATAATTACGGTTTGGGAGGAATGGTAGGTAGAAATCTTCTACTGAGTGCCATTCAGATAATTAGGTCACGACTACTAATCAGTAGTAAAAATAGTAATAGTTTATGGTATAGGCACTGGGCGCTCAGTGAAGGCGAGATGGTCGTTGCACTAATATTTATATTCCAATACCGTAGCGGGTACACTGTATGTTAATACTACTATGAATGACTTTTTTGGGAGCCAGTGTGCGCACTGTTACTTCAACGAAAAAGATCGCTGTCTGTTATTGTAGTATGATTATCTATATTTGGGTTTACACGGACCCTATATTTAATATATACTTAGTTATATATACATATATATTATTTTATACGTCATTATTCTGAGTAAGTGAGTAGAGTAACTCGAATCATATTTAGTTCGGTAGTATTAAATACATGATTTTATGCACTTTATGCTAGTATACTAGTTTGTATAAGGAACATTAATATGATTTATGTAAATATTATTATAGTTCATATTATAGGACTAGTAGGGACCTAGTTATGTAAATTTGTTTATATTAGGATATTTTTAGATTATAGTTATATTAATTGTATGTGTTACGTAAAACTTTGTAAACTTATGATATTTAATTATATAGTTTCTTTGTTGTTGTTTTTATATTATTATTAAAATTTTTTTGCATTTTATCTGTGGTGTGGAATGTTATTTAATTACAATCGATTACTAGGTATATGAGGGCATAGGTATACAGTTATCTAACTTTTATTACTCTCAGTATAAACATTGTCCGGTATATACCCTGGATAAAATATCTCTCATGAGATCTAGTATATTACTTATTTATATCTACTAAATTACCGTACTATTTGGTCCTATCTTGCTCAGCGATATGTTGTGTTGTACCGGTTCAATGAATTAGTTTAATTAACTCACTTTCGCGAAGTTCGCACATGCGTACTCAGTAGTGGATTATCGAGTCGTGTTCGGGTTGATAATGGAGTTAATTTCGTTCAGTTTTTTATGAATTTGTCGTTATAGTAGATCGCAAGGTTAACATATTTGCAGTACATTACATTAATGTATTTGTAACTCATTTAAAACTCACCATCTGCTAGCGTACAATCCAGTAACTCTGTACAGAACGGCTGTGCGACAGGTAAGAAAACCTTTCAGGAGGATCTAATAAGAGCAACCTTTTTTTTGTTGGAATGTTTTATTTTTTAGAGTGTTTATATTGTAATTTATATGTAAGAGTCCTGATTGTCCTTCTCTACGCTATTATATGCTCAATTTGGTAGGAGAATTTGTTGATTACTAACCAACATATCATCACTAATATCATTTATACATACACTCTCACTAATATGATACTTATATTTGCTCAAAATGACACTTAAGCGCGATAATCGTCTTGTAACTAACGCATTAAGAGTAGCATAAAAACATTACTCAATATCTATATATTAAATATCGTTAACTCAACAGCATTACATGAATTGATGGAATGAAGAAGAGCTTATCAGCCGTCTCTTCAAGTATGTAATTTTCTTTACGCTATATATTATAAAAATTGCTTTAATTGTAGTGTACTGAAGATAGATAGGTAATCATTCAATCGACACGATGCATATCTACTCGATTATTCTAAGATAGACTCTTTATCTACTACTAGGTATTATATGTGGTAGATATCTCACGATCGTACAGCTTGAAATTTGGGACACTGGTTATGCAACAGTTTGATATCACACACGCTATTGTAGTAGATGTTGATACAATGAGACTGATGATCTTAGACAGGGAAGATATTCAGGACGCTCAATTCTTGTAATAGTATGTTTGAAAATAGCAATTGTTAGATGTATAGTCTAATGTTTTGAATATTTTAGTCATCAAGTTTGACAACAATGTCTATTTGTAATGAATAATATAAGCGGCCACAATGGAGGTGAAATGTAGAAGGAACTCTATAACATGTATGAGTCACAATACATATATGATGTTATGTTGGTATGTCAAAGCAGCATTATGACGTTATATATATGAATATCCAAAAGGGTTAAATATTCAATGTTGTTGTCATATTCTGCGTTGACTTAGTAACTCAAAAAATATGCTCGTGCTCTCTTATCCTCCGGCTCTCTGAAGGGTGAAAATAAAGAAATACACTCTAATTAATTGGAAGGCAATTGGCTCTCTATGCTGTCATTCCATTCTGTTGTTCGCGGAGCAGACTAATTTATGGGACTAGAGCCATGATGATATTCCAGAGCAAAGCTCGTAGATTTAGTGGCGCAGCCTGGAAAAGTCAGAGGTTAAAATTTTTTACCTCGAAAAAAGCTGCGGTGCGGAGGTAATAAACATTCATATAACAACAATATATTTACACTCGCTCTTTTAAATAGTTTTGAAATTGGGGATATTGGATTGTGGGTTTCAGGATGGATTGACGCGCTTCGTTCGATTCAGGAAATGAATATTTCATATAACTCACGTTAATCAAATATAATATTTCTGGCGCTTCTGCTCTCTTCCTGGTAAGAAATTAGTTTTTACAAAAACATTCCTTACATCGCAGCAACTCATAAGGTTTTATTTAGTCAAATATTTTAAATTAGTTTTTTTTTTGTCTTACATTTTAAAATTTTGTATCTTTTTAAATTAAGTATATCTTTGTTGGACTACATTCCTGTAAGATTTCGCCTCCTCTATTGACGTAGCAAAAGTAAAGGAATAATTCTCAGGTAAGATGGTCAGCCGATGTCTGAAGGCCCGATAGGCATACACATCGCCGTCGGGCCCATTAATTGGGTATCGTATACCACACAATTATCTATGTCCTTATAATTATCTATATCTTTTTTCCACATCACAAAATATGAAATATTAAACAAAATTAAACATTCTTTGGCAGCGGTTATAAAAAAAATAAACTCAAATAAGCGGTCTCAAAGTAGCTTGAACCAAGCACAAAAACATGACAAAGAGGCAATAACATATATCACACATCATTACAGCTTAATATTATTAATTATAAAGTAAATTTATTAACCAATAAAAAGTAAATAACTTTCAAATGGAGTGACCAAATAAATGTGAGTTTTTAACATATATATAGATAACAATGTAGAATTTTATTAGCTTTGCTTCCCTCTTCACCCCCTCCTTATATGTTGTTTGGTAATCTATTACTTAATTAAAAGTTTTAAAGGCTATTACAGTATTTTAATTCACTGTTTTTGACTTTTACTTGCTTTTTAATCTTGATATATAAAATTCACATAACTTTTGTGAATTAAAATTTACGAGATGCTAGTGGTGTTAGTATGTGCATTGAAATTTCGCTCTTAAATAATACTGTATTATTACTATTTAGTATGTGCATTGGTTATCTGCTAATAGAATATATATATATATATATATAATCTTTTATATGATATATTATATATATATATAATATATTATATATATATATATATATATATATATATATATTATAGTATTGTAGTATATATATCTGTATATATTTATATATATAGTATATTATATTTATATATATATATATATATATAACTATTATATATATATTATATATATATATTATATTAATATTATATATATATTTATATTATATATATAATATATATATATATATACTCTCATATATTAAATATCAAGCATGCTAACGGTAATTATTTTTTCTATATAACTATAATATTAAAATAGGATATTGGTATGTTTCAGCAATATCAATGTTATGAAATCAATAAAAAAAGACCTTAAAATTTATATAGTTAAAATGATAATTGTTATTATAAATGTTTGTCGCGTATTATTTTTTTTTTTGCGTCTGCATTTATTTAAATTTGTATTGTTGGTAATAAAGTTTTGTAATGTTCTAGAATGACGAACACTCGCTTGCCTTAAATATAGCAATATAGCATCGCGCTAAAAACAAAAAAAAAAAAAAAGAAAAAAAAAAAAAAAAATAAAATATATAGTATTAGGGAAGAGATATACGGCTTAAATCAGAGTAAATAAAAAAAAAACAACTTAGAAAAGATAGCAATTCAAAGTAAAAAAAAATAAAATTAGAAAAAATGTTAATTGAGAGTAAAAAAAAAAAGACAAGAAAAAATAAAAATGTTGAAGATGTTTAAAATTGATTTTTAATTTTTTTCTACTGAGTTGTAATGTCAAATTCATTTGCAATAAATTGTAACTTGATAATTGTATGAATTGGAATGCTATATATAAATTACTATGATTTTGACTTGAATTCGAAATCAGATACCTTAAATAGAGACTAATTCTTTACATAAGGCCAATAATACTGGTATATATAATATATATATATATATATATTATATATATATAATATATATATATATACTATATATATATATATAATATATATATATATATATATATAATAATAATATAATAATTATTTAGTTATACTATATAATATATATATATTATATCTTATGATATATTATATACTATATAATATATTATATATTATATATCTATACTATATATATATAATATATATATCTTATTATATATTATTATTTATATACTATATATATATTTATATATATATATTATAGTATAATATATTATACTAAATATATATGCAGTCCGTAAAGTAAGATTTTTAAGAAAACAATAAAGGGCTAGTATATTGATATTTTTTAAGTTATTACGTATTCAACGTAACTAATAAGTTAATATAATAGATAAATCAATAATAATGGAAATAATTAATTGAATAATATGAATAATAATTAATTATTATATAATATAATAATTAATAATATAAGTTAAATAATTAATAGAAAGCAATAATAATATAATAATTAAAGAAATAACTGAGAATTATATATTGGTAATATATAATGTAATTAAAAGGTATTATTATTATTTTTATTCGTAATGATTATTTTATTATTTGAATATTTTTTCAAATTGTTATTCATAATGTATTATTATTATTATATATTATTATAAGGAATTATTATTATTATTATTATTATTATTATTATTATTATTATTATTATTATTATTATTATTATTATTATTATTATTATTATTATTATTATTATTATTATTATTATTATTATTTCTTATTATTATTTTCTTACTTACTTATAAATTCATTTAACTTTTTTCTATCTTTCTATTTAACTTTCGCAATTACTCTGTTAATAGTTCTTTTTTTCTATTTCTATTAGCAGTAGGCCAGAGGATGACTCAGGTAGTAGCCCTCGATGGCCCCATCGAACTCGAGACAGAGTTGGCACTAGAGGAACTCCAATTGTTACGGGAGCAGGAGTGCCAGGAATTACCGGAGGTGGTCAGGATCGTTTGAAACCAATGTCCCCAACTCGACACCATCGTTCATCAGATGAACTGAGAGGAGAAGATAAAAACGCCAAAGTTCATTTTGAAAAGTTGGACACTCAAGTAACAACTCTTCATTCAGATGTGAATCTTCTAACAAATGAAGTAAGAAAAAATTATTTTGCTTTAATACTCATATGTAAGAGTTAATAATACAATTTTTATTTTCATTTAATCTCAATTTTATTTTAGGTGAGGTCAGCTTTACAACTCCTTCAAACCATGGGCCGCAACAATGAAGTATTAAGAAACAGAAGAGCTAGTAATGTTGAACCTAGAGATATGAATAACATAACAAGAAGACCAATGAATGCAGGAGATACTGATGAACTAGGAGAAGGAAGCTTACTGCGTTGTAATATACCCCTCACAAGATCTTCGCCTAGTATCTTCGTTTGTCATGAAGATAAAAAATCTGAGGGTGAGAACATTACCACTGATGTTCCAAAAAATAATATTTGCACTTCACCTCCTTCATCTCCATCTCCACCTTCATTGCATAAAACTAAAACGTGGAAACATATTGGAACTCAGACTGATCTTCCAATTAATGTTCCTGTAGCTG
>JABUQX010080071.1:0-30000 GCA_015478945.1 Trachelipus rathkii
TGATTTTGGTGTTCATATTTAGCACAATGTTGTGTGAGCGTTGGACCACTCTTATGCACTTGGTTACATGTCATTCCTGTCCTCGTTTGGCGGGCACCTATCAGCTCTTGATATCTTAGGGAATTTAGAAGTGTCCAAAAAAGAAAAAAAAAATTTATTTCTATTTCCTCTTTTTTTTCCGTTTTTTTTGGAAGGATTTCTGAAGGTTTTTTTTTTTTTTTTTTTTTTTTTTTCCCATAAACTTTTTTTCCCAAGTTCTTGATTTTAAATGTCTATTTTTCTAAAGATCACTATGATTAAATACTGTTTACATTTAGCAGCTTACGTGGCATTTTCCTAATCTAAGATTTTTGAATAACCAAGTAGCCTACATATCATTTGGGCTCATTCAGTTTGCTTCCACAGTGGCATACAAATTTTTTTTTTTTTTTTTTTAGATCTCTTGTAAGTCATTTTCTTGTGTTAACAATGGCCAGCCATTTCCCATTCCTAGTATATTTACTGTATTTATTTTTTATTTTTTTTGTATTTTATGTAAGTGAAGAACGCTTATTCTTTATTTAAGTTTAAGTATGCCACTTTCAGCGTCAAACAAAGAAGGCTTATTACAAGGATAGATTCCTTACTATGGACTCAAATCTTTAATTTTTTTTTTCCCCAATATAAGTGGTCATTTAATATCAGCAGAATCATAAAATCATAAAAAAAACTTCAGCTAAGTCATCATCAAATTATGCCTATTTAAATATTGACAAAGAATATAATTGGACTCGTTCATGAACTGCTGAGTAGGCTAACAATACTTTTATAATCCTATTTATTTCACCATCCCAAATTAAAAAAGTATTTTTTCCTTACAGGTGTTAAAACATATTTAGAATAATAGGCCAGATCTGTCTTTGATAAATTAATATTGTAGATTTTTGTGCTATTTTTATAGAATGTGCTTAGATGTTCAGGCACCTTTTGATGATGATGATGATTGCGATGATGATGATTGCGATGTGAGTTCTTCAGTTTTTCACATTTTATTTTTGTTATGTCAACCCCTTATAAGTACGGACATCAGAACTATATTGTATTAAGGATTGCAAAAATTGACTTCAAGTGAGCCTTCCAATGAGCTACACCAACATGTTATATTCCTGCTATGTAGTTTATATTCTAAACTTGACATGTTGCATCCATAGTCTTGATCAGATTGATTATTTGAAAAGTTTTGTTCCAGAATTCACAAATTTGTTTATGGAATTTTGATTTGATCTGGGTGAATATTTTAAGACTTCACGTTAATGTTTGGTAAGCGTTGTCAGGCTAAGCTATCTTAAACCCCCCATGCTCCACACACAACCACACGACACCCCATATTAAACAGTATATATATACTTATATAATAGTTATATAATATTAATATAGTAGTATATATATTAATCATATATATATATATAGTATTATAATAAGCTATAAATTATATATATATTAGATACTATATATATTATCTTATACTACCCTATATATTATAAGCTAATCTCAATTGGCAAATATAAAAAAGCTTTTGAGCAATGCTTTTTAATCAGCAAAAATTGAAAGTGTGTAAGTAGATTCCACATTTTCCCAGCAGATATTTAAAAGAATAATTTGTATATATTAAAAAGTTTTGGGGGAAACTATACGCGGAAGAATCTCCCTCTGAACTATACTTTGACTAATTCCCTAAAACTGTTTATATTGACTTTAAACATCCTTAATAGCAATTTTCTACTCAATGGAAAAAAATAATTATAAGTTTTTTAACTATTTTGATATTTATAACTATTTTTTTAAAAATGACGTTACACATGTTTGTCTCTCATATATATACTAACTAGTTGTAATGGAAGAGATGATGAAATGAAAACCTTTTCTTTTTCTTAACCTTTTTTTATAATAAGAGCTGTGTGAGGGGAACCATTTTAACCATTTAAAAACTTTATTTTTATTGGGAATTAATAATCTAGATTGTGTGTCTTATAAACAAGCTTCTCTGCACACTGCTATTTTCGAACAATATATAACCACAACCTTTTCTCATCAGAAATAGACACACTATAAAAACAAATAAACTAACCGTATTCCATTGTAAACTAAACAAATCAGCAGAGACCTTTCAATGAGAATAATACTATTAACTGGGAAAATCAGATAAAGAAAATTAAGCAGATACACCAGTTATTCTGATCACAAACCAATAAATCAGCTCTTCTGGAACATTAAATTAGTCATCTTTCTACAGCATATCTTCACACTATTTCACAAAGTTATTTGCACAAAAAACAAAAACAACAAACAATAAAATTCTGCCCTAAAAACAAGCAAATTATCATCATGAAATTGAACCATGAAATTCACCATTCCCCACCTATTAGAAAAACAGTTTAGCAATATTAAAAAGATTCTAAATTATCCAATCAAGAAGATCTCGCCCCCCCATTTTTTCCCCTAGAAAGAATATTTATTATTAAGCTATTAAATATTCACAAGCAGTGGGACTGACCAAATATCTAGTATTCATCTCAAACACTTAGAACCAAAGCTATTGCAACTCTCAATATTTAAATGTGCCTGGCCAATAACAATCTTCCGCCCTTTGGAAGGCATGGACCCACATAACTCTATTCTAAGCCTGGTAAACCACCCTACTGATTTTGCTTTTCTTACTAGACTTATTTCACTATTCACAAATCCAAAATATTAGAAAATTTTAATCCCTCATAAAACTTTCATCTAGTCTGTACCCTGTTATTTAACACACAACATGATTAGAAAAACAACCCACTCCACAACTACTCTCTACCTATTAACAGAACGCATCTTTACTGGCTGTCCCAAAAATGCCCCCTTCCTCACAATAGACTCTCACAAGGTATTCAACAGTCCCTCGTCACATTTTAATAAAAATTCATAAATACTAATCCATTTAAACCACTAAAATAAAAAAATAATATAAATTTTCTATCGGATCATGCAGACTAAAGTTCACACGAAGGATGACACTCCTCCCACTATACTGGAAGTATCAGAATGGCGTCCCCAAGGCACGTTTCTCTTACCCACAACTTATTAATCCTTATGCCCGAATTCCCCAGACCCACATCACCTTCTTTAAAATTATTATCTAATGCCAATGATCGAACCAGCATTATACGCCAAAAGGCCTCCTAGACAGTAGCACACACAGAGACAATGTATGATAGTATATGCTAAGCCAAATTATGCACCAAAATTTACCTTTCAAATAATAGAATACCTATTAATAAACAACTAGATTTGTTTGGCCTTAACTTTCGACACAGTTTGGACATTCATCCCCCACATAAACCACATACTTCCATTCCATGGGACACAAAATTAAAAGCATTTTGAGTTTGCTAATCGCAGGAACAAAATTTGACCAACATAAAGAATATCGCCATAGCTACTACACTACAAATTTATCTTTGTCCCTCTATTAATGCTCACATCGCCCACGCTGGGTCCAGATTTCAAACTGCATAACATGCAAAAATGAATGTTCAAAACAAAGCCTACTAGGTAAACTATCTGGTTGCCCTCCCTCCACCTACTAATTTACTAGTACAAAATCCTCTTTTTGATATTAATTAGTAGATGTCAATTTTTACCAGCAATCACTCATACGATCTCCTCCTCCTACATCAATGCAACACAAACAGAAAACACCTGCACATAGAAGCATGAACTACATAACCAGTGGCAAGCTACTTGTCTATATATTCACAACAGACTTGACCCACCACACTCGACACTTGCATCATATAAACACATCTCACACTCAATATGCCCAAAACAATGATCTTTTCATACAATATATCATAATCATCATCACTGACATCCACCCGAAATATCCAACACAGAACAAAACTTTAGGCCCCCAAATACAAGCTCAAGCTCTCACTGCTTTGCTCTTGCCACCCCCACCCCCCTCCCTTCGGGAATCGTGCTAAAACTATTTTCAGCCAATACGTCTCCCAGTCTCCCTACTGTCAAGATAGGTAATTAATAAAAACACTCATTATTAGGATTGCCCTTCTTGGCAAATAGCACGTGACACACTTAAGTTACATTTAAGTTTAACAGATCTCTGTACGCGGCTTACATTGATGCGCCTGAATATATATATATAATTTAATAGGTTACTGGTTTTGTGTAGGAGGGTTCTAGTGCGAGGGCGACAAAAAAAAAAAAAAAAAAAAAAAAAAAAAAAAAAAAAAAAAAAAAAAAAAAAAATAGATCTATATATATATATATATTATATATAATATACTATATATATAATACCTTTATATACTCTAATATATATTAATAGTAATGATATAGGATTTGTGTGGAGAAGATTTGATGCAGCTGGTATGTGAAAAGAGGGGTCATGAAAAGTAACAAACGTAGATAAGAGTAGGTTGATGGATAGAGTGAGGAGAATCTGCATTATGATGTTAGATGATGAGAAACTGGAACATGTTCCTGAGTTTAAATATTTAGATGATTGTGTGTTGGATGAGAAGGAACGGATGATGCCTGAGTTTAGTAGGGAAAGTTGTGAATGGCAGGCGAGGTGGCTGGTGGCAATTTAATCGAGGTGAATGGTAAAAGGGGACTAGCAGTTTTATTCGAGTTGCGCCTAGAGTCTTACATGACGGTATACGTTGTTACCTTTGTTAAGTATTTAGTAATGAAACTATTGGTCTGGAATAAGGCGTATAGATCTAAAGTTCAATGTGTTCAGCGGGACACAATCTTAGGGGCATGCTGGTGTGAGAAAGTAATTAATTCGAAGTGAGAACATGACGTATTAGACGAGTTGGTGGTGGTGTGAAGAAATGGGTAAATGAGAGAATAAATACAAGCTATGTTGAGAGGTTTGTGTCATGTGGAAAGGTGAAATGAAAGTCGGTGGCTTAGCGTAAGTGTATAGTGGAGAGTGTGTGGGAACCGACCGGCTGGGCAATCAAGGGATTGCAAGTCGAGTGACGTGTCTGAGGAGAGAAATGTGAGTTGGCAGAGGCGAAATAAAGGTGCATAATAGGAGAGAAATGGCGGGGTTTTGTATGGGCATGGTTGTGGCCCATGGGCCAAGGGATGACCCTTACATTGACGATTTAGACCATAGTGAGGGTCGTCGCTAGGAGTCCCATATGCTCAGTAAGGGTGGTATTCTTCTAGTCACTGTGACGAGCTTCTCTACTATTAATGGTTACAGAGGGGGCGGTAAGGCTGGGCTTTCTTTTCGACGTTTGTCATTTTCTCCTACTGTTTTCTTTTCCGAAGCTTGTACAGCACCTTACCCCAATCTTGGGGAAAAGATTAAGGTGAAGAAAGAAGAAAGTATATATATATGATGAATGATATTATCATATTATTATGCCTATTATATAATATTATACAATAACTATTATATATTATATATATATATATATTATTTATATATTATATATACTATAACTATATATAACTTTATATATACATATATTTATACGATATTATATTTGAATATATCGTATATAATCCATTTCCTGCATAATTTTAATAAAAAGAACAATTATCTAAAAAAAACATACTTATATACTACTCGTAATGGTCATAGTACTGATATATGTATTATAATATATATATATATATATAATACTATATACTTGCCTTTAAGTGAATAGTTCTATCAAGTGCAAATACCTTAGCATCTGACAGATTAGGTCCATCATATGAAAATGAAAGAGTTTTATCTGAAGAAGAAGAAAGAAGAAATGAGCTTCTGCAACAACTGAAGCAAGTATGTTACTTCTCTTATTATTATTATTATATGAGAGATCATGAAAACACTAAATTTACTCCTTCTTTGATTCTATTTATATTATATTATTATTATTAGTTATTATTCGCATGATTATTAGTTATGACAGAGTTATTGTAATATATAATAATAATGAATAAATAATAATAATAATAATAATAATAAAATAATAATAATAATAATAATAATAATAATAATAATAATAATAAGTCATCATCATCATCATCATAATCATCATCATCATAGTCTTAATAAGGCGCATTAGTAGCAATTGGAACAGAAAATAGTAGAAGAAGGTATGACGCAGATCAAAAAGAGAAGACCCGTTTTACCTATCGCTTCTAATACCTTATTGAGAACTCGCAGCTCCGAAGAGAATCACCCCTGTATCGAGCTCTATACACGGGACGCGTGACGGACCCTGTACCCAGGCGATCTTGCGACATGTAGGTTCATCCCTTGGCCGGTGGGCCACAACCATACCCCCTCCGAAAACCCCTCCATATCACTCTATATGCACCTTTCTTGCTTGTTCTTTCAACTCGCATTCTCTACTCAGGCATTCTTTACTGACTCAATCTACCTTTTTTTCAGTTTCCCAGCATGTGGATTCCAGTACACTCACCACCTATGCACTCTGATTAACCAACGATTATATCGCCCTTTCACATGACCATCCATCCAAATGTACTTTCATTTATATGCTCTCATTTACTCCCTTCTTCACTCCACCAACTTCCTAATGGTTCATTCCTCACTTTATCAATTCTTCTCACACCTAACACACCCTAACTAATGTCCATCTGAACACATTGACTTTTAGATCTATACCTTTTTTATACCAAAAAGTAGTTTCACTACTATATATTAATACGGTACAACATACCCCTATTGACCCTAAGCGCACTGGAAACTTAGCCTTTTCAATCTACAACGAGTTAATTGTCTCCAGTTCATGTTGCCACATTTCACTTCTACTGATACACTGCAGCATCCGTTCCCCTTTTCATCCACATATATACCTAGTATTTTTAAACTCAGCACTTCTTCCAGTTGCTCACCATCCAGCATAACTTCACACTGGGGAATGTCCTCACTCTCAATAATAATAATAATAATAATAATAAATAATAAATAATAATAATAAAAATAATAATCAATAATAATCATAATACATATAATATATAAAATAATTAATAATATAATAATAATAATAATAATAATAATAAATAATAATAATAATAATAATTATACAGTGGAACTCCAATATTCGTCATTAATCAAATTCTTGAGCGAGATATATTTGAAAGGATGAATATCAACGATTTTTTTCTCATAGGAATTAGTCTTAAATGGTTTACCATTCTCAACCGATTTGCCTATCCTATTCTTTCAGAACAAAGAAGAAATTTCACTTGAAAATCTATCTCGGAAATCATTGCAAATTCATTTCTCATAGCTTTTCCTTTTTGTTTTTTATCATCACTGCACTTTTTACGACCTATAATAAATACAATACTGTATTTATTTAAAAAATAATTGTAAAAACTCGTAAATATTAAAAAGAAATAAAGTATTAAACAAGAATTAATTGCGCCATTTTCAATACTGCCGAGACTGAAGCATACTAACGATCACTGACTCGCCACACGTCGAGGAGGGATTGATATTTGGCTTTTGGCCAATATCAAACAAAATATTTCAATGAAAAAACAGGAAACAAAAATTTCAATGAAAAAAAGGGAAATATTGGTGTGGATGAATATTGGAATTCCACTGTAATAATATTAATAATGATCTCTTTATCATTATCTTCCTCCTTTCCCCAGATATGGGGTGAGGTGCATTACATACACCACAAATAGAAAAGTTAGTAGAGCATGTGACGTAAGTCAAAACAAAAGATCCCCCCTACCATTACCTCATACCCTTAAATATTGTATCATGTAGATATATTATATGCTGGTAATAAATATATATATATATATTATATATACTATAGATATATATTATATATTATATATATTATAATATATATATATATAGCACTAGTACTTATATTATATATAATATACGTCTTATAATATTTATATTATATATATTATTATTATATATTATTATATTATATAAATATTATTATATATATATATATAATCATATATATTATAATTATATTCTTATCTATATATATATAGTATTACTTATCCATATATATATAATATACATTTCATAAATAATAATAATATTCTATTATTTAATCTTATTATTGAATTTCCTTTTGGGTATCATATAACTATATATATATTATATATATTAATATATAATAATATTATATATATATATTTCTTGATCTTTTGTACGGCAGCTGTATTTCATTCGAATAAGGAAAACTGTAAAAAAGTTTATCCGTCTTTGCGTTCTTTGTAAACGCCTTCAAACAGCAAAATTCTCCAATGAACTCTATCCTTATAAGGATTTTTTTCTCAAAATTTTGAAATCTCTAAATGCTATAAAATAAAGAAAATATTTAATGGTGATAATAATAAATTTGTAATTTTGAAAATTTAAGTGTTTGAAAAATGTTTTTTTGGGGAAAAATTTATTGTGTGCGTCGGTTAAAAATGTAATTTAATTTTTTATTTCTCGTACGTTTGTGACTAACTAATTTAATAATAGAAATATGTAATAGCAAGTATTAAACGTTTTAAAAATTAAATTTGTATAAGAAAAAAATGTAAAACTTAGACACTTACCTAGCATTTTTATTCATTATGTTTTTGGTAAAATTACTTACTGTAACGGGCCGTTTCTCAGGAACTGACGTACTTTACAAGAAACCAATTGACATATTTAGAATCGCGTATAAAGCTTATTATAAAAGTGTGCTAAAAAAAAAAAAAATTATTAAATATAAAATAATAATAAAAATTATTTTATTTTGTTAACAGCATCGAATTTCTTTTGAGCCGTTCCAAATATGTAATTTGGTTTATTGTAAGTATCTTTGTTTTCATCGAGATATGGTCGTACTATATTGTTAAAGTTTTGGCCTATTTTTACGACCATAATATTCAAGAATATAATATATAAACACACGTTAAAGTATAAATACATACTTAGGTATTTATACTTATATTGATTAATGTAAGGGAAAAGATTATTAAAACTAAAAAAAAAAGAATTATTATATACATGGAAAATATGGTTTACAGTTTTACCCAAAAGTGAACCACACTTAATTACTTACAAAATAATAATCACTAAAATACAATTAACATACATGGAAACTCTTAATTTCACACCTTTTATATGCTGTTAATGCGAATGAAATGATCTCTTCAGTCTAGAGATTGTGCAGACCTTTACTTTGTTTTTTGCAATTTTCAAAAAACAAAAATTTTTAATGGGGGGAAATTTTTTTGAGCTATAGTTTGTAATTGTATGGATTAATTTTTGCAAATAATATAGCTAAATATAGTCTTTTTCTACCAAGAAAAAATTTCCCCAATTTCTAATGGTTGTCATTTATGAAAATATAGCACATTTTCTAAACTTACAGTTTTACCCACCGACACCAGTTTTCCCCCATCACCGCTATTAATACGTATATATATATATATATATATTATATATATTATATATATATTATATAGTATATATATATATATTTATATATATATTATAATATATATATATTAGATATTATATATATATATTATATATATATATTTATATTATTATATATATATTATATATAATATTATATTAATATATATGATCATATATATAATATATATATATATAATATTATAACTATATATATATAAGTATATATTATATATATGATATACTATATATATATTATAAATATATACCTATATAGATATATCATTAATATATATTAATATGTATGTAACGGAGATGACGAGCGAAACTTGACGCAGTCAATCCCCGAGAAATTCTAAGAAAAATTACTTAAAATTCTAAGTTAGAAAAATAAAGGATATAGAAAACAATATATTTACACACCTGCTACGAACAACGATCGAGCACCATTACTCGAATGGCTGAGATCACTTGGTACCGATAGACCGACAATTAAGAGAGTGTATCTGTCAAAGGAAAGAACCAGACTTTGTCCAACAGCGGATTCACTTGAGAGGACTTCCTGGCTCCTCTACTTCTTCCTAGTTAAAAGCTGTACTTTTTCTACTTTTATTATAACTTACAAATGTTTAAAACACCAAAAAGTGTTACCTATTGTAAATTACCAAAAAAACTCCGAATAGAAACTAATAAAAATAAAAGAAGGATTATTTCCGAAAAATTCAAAAACTGTTAATAAAGTACCTTGATATGAAGTGATGACATGATTGACAAACGAAATATGCTAGACCTCAATCGAGTTTTCGGTAGTTAAGAAGTCAATGAAGTCTGGGCTAACTAATAATTAAAACCAAAACGAGATGATGCTAAAGAAATTAAATATGACTATTATAAATATGGCGCGTATATATATTATTTATCCCAGAAAATTTTATATTACAAAAAGTTAATTAATAAATTAAATACAAGGAAAAACAGAAATTTTATAAATACAATTAAACTACAGTTAATTTTAACACAATTATAATTAAAGAATAAGTTGCACCTATAGAAGTTTTCAGAGTTTTTAAAGTGTGCAACGTTTATCAAGATTCACCAAGTTTTGGCGAAATCTATAGTTCTGGATTAATACTTAATGTTACATTACGGTATTGGCAATTAGTTATTCTTAGTTAATGATATTTTTACACTGCACTGCGACTATAACGAAGTTTTTTTTCTTCGCTTAAAATTTAAGTCGAATTTAGGAGAGTTATTGGAAAAGTTTATAATTGAATGTTCCAACGAATGTTGTCTCAAATTGGTCTCTTCCACTTATCTAATAGTCTAGTATTTCGATCAAAACCTGAAACAGTTTCAGGAGGTAAATTAGGTGAATTTTTAGAAGTCTGATTGCAATAAGCGAAGTTCAACCACGATGGAAAGTTGGTGCGGCAGCAAGCAAGCAAGAACCAAAAAGACGAGAAACAAAACAGATCCAAAAAAATTGTGCAAAAAAAACAAACCCTGGTGGGTAGGTACTATTACTACTTATATATTCTTAATTATTAGTTATTAATTATATTTAATTAAACATTTCCTATGACCTGAAGACGACAGCTTTTCGGATGGGTTTTTACTTTTTCTAATTCAAGACTATGTATAGTAAGGATATTTCGAGACTTTCAACCAGACGCTTTCAATCTTGGAAAACTATAGCTAAGTATTGAATCAATTTTGTCTTTCATCAAAATTAAATTAAATTAATACATATTATTTTATGAAGTTTATTTAAACAACCGAAGAAGGTAATTTTTACAACATAATAACAAATTAATAAGTTTGGTTTTTTTGTAGAATGAATTTTTAAACACCTGGACACATTTTTGATCTGATGCTGAATTAATTGGCACGCGACAAGTTGAATATGACGTATCTTTCAACATTCGAATAGTAGAATAATGTCTAATTATCGGTGAGCTCAACAAGTTAAAGTAGAAAATTCCGTGTATGATTTTGATCGATATGATTTTGGATCGCGATTCAAATTAATTGTTTTATACAAAACATTGCATGAAAAAGCATAGCAAAGAAATTGTAATCTTTACAGGCAAAAGAGATAAAAAGTCAAATATTTGTCTGGAATCCTTTAGTGTAGGTAATATTTACAGTACATAAATAATCTATTAATTGCGGATGAATGAACATGTTTTAGCCAAGATACTGCTTTAGTTCGAAAAATAACCATTTATACTAAACTAATAAACACAGTAAAGAACCAAGCGTAGGGCGTTCGAACGCTACTAACATCCCCTTCTACAGATAAGCCTGCGGACCGGGTCAGTCGCAGATAGGAAACCATCAAAATTTATGAATTGAAGCTTACTTTACTCTGGAAAGATATCCCGCATAAACTAAAAAATAATGATTCAATTTCTATAATGTTCCGCCTTGAAAATATATTAATAGTTTAGCATGTTTTTCCCAAACATAATTACTAAGCCGTCTTCTATTAAACTAAGAACTTAAAATAAATAGGTAAATAATAACAATGGTCAGACAAGAGGACAACCTGGTGTGAGAATAATGACAACCTTGTAATAGACAAGATACAACAGAAAAGATGAGGTGGACAGCTATCCAAATCCAAAATCCAAATCCATTGTCTTCATAATGATTTTGTTTTTGAAATTTTTATATCTATATGCTGATGAACTTGTCATCCACTCATCCTCACTGTCATACATCATCTCATTATATACGATTTATATGGTCCCATTGGCTCATATTTAAATCTACTTGGACCTCTTGGCTTTGAATAACCTTTTCCCAATGAGAATTGTTGCTAGTAGAGCGCAGCGAGTCTCAAACATGCTTTTCTCTGTCTATCGATATAATCAATATGGACCCCCCCTGAGGAAATACGTGGATGTAAAATATTTATACATTGACTCCACAGCACTATTGGATCGAGTACTTATCAGAAAGGCAAGAAAACAGTGGTGGCAATGAACAGGTGGAGTGGATATAATGTACTCATTACTGATGAATATTTTACAGCTAGAGGTGTTAATGGGAGGTTGATGGTGCTATATTTACAAAAATTGTGGAGCATCAAAACCTGTGAACGGTGGATAAAAGATGTCATGCACCAATCCGGAGATGCCGGCATGAGCCGATGGGGAATGAAATATCGTGGGTTCTAGATATGTTTGATCAACTCAGGATTAATAATCCGACGTAGATGGATTGTGAAGCCATCCCATACCTTGAATGATTTTACCGCCACTCGCTTTAGGCAATTTGAACCACGTAATCCCATAGAGTAGGGTGTATAGACTAGAAATGCGAGATTGGCATGGTGTTTGCGGACGGAAACATTGCGGTATGTGTTCCATCATGTGCTGAGTAAGAATAATCGGTATGCGGTGAAGTCCATTCAGGCAGGGAGGAATTTAAATGCTTGCTCCAATTCTTGACTGATTGACGATGAGGGACTGCAACATTACTGTCACTATTTTCCCCTATCCCATGATGGTAATCAAGTATCTCATTACCCCGGAGAACATTTTTATGTGGCCATTTAAAATGTGCCGAAGCTAATGAGTCAAATTTGTCAAAACTACGGATAGAGTGGTCTTGCATTGAATCTATGTTTAGGTCTGGGTCATTCTCACAAGTGTCTACGCCGGATGTTCCCCAAGACTTAACTAATCTACCCATATTAAAAGCATACATGTCTTGTATCGGCGGTAACATCAAATAAACTTTTGCTCTAGCATTCTTTTTCATAATCATTTCAACAATCTGCGTCATAATCTTTGGCACCTCATCCACACTGAAATTATGAGTCGGTTCAAAAACTTTTACTCTCCTTCCATGCTCATGTATCATATATCTCGCTTGCCAAGCCATTGGAGTAAGGGCTCCAAAAGTACAAAAAGTCTGACATAGGGTGTCATTAAATTTTCTTCTTACGCCTGCAGAACGCAATCCGGAAAATTGCCGTCCCGGGCTTTTATAAGCTTTAACATCAAGTCATACTTCCTGAGTAACAATGTCTTTTCATTTAGAAACAGAGATACCTTGGAATCCCCAATAATGAGCATCAGCGGCATCTTGTCCTCTGTCTGTTTTCAAAGTCTGAATCAAATAATAGCGTCAAATATGAAAACACGAGTGGTCTCGCTACCAACCCTCCTTTTACCTATAATAAAATAAACCATACATGACTACTTTTAATGCCATATCATTATGTTTACATAAATCATAAATTAAAATGAAATGAATCCAAGAAATTAATATTAATAAAAATTAGCTAAATCCATAAATATCGGCAATTAATGTAACCACGTTGTGTCAAATATGTTTCCCAATTTTTTCTTATATGACATAACAAGAGAGCCATGAAAATCAAACACTATTGATTTTATGTATACCATTAACATTCAACAAACCCAATTCGAAGTTGTACACATACTTTCACCCGCTGGTTTAAAACGAAATATCGTGAAATATGAAAACCAATTATTACCTGTAATTTTTTTTGTGTGTGCTATAGTACTATAGTTATAATATTAATAGGAAGAAAAGTGGATATAATAAAATAAATAATAAACCAACTCGAAAGTGTATATGTTGTTTCCTTGTGCTTCGTGCTTGAATATTTAATAACATCATATTTTTGACATGATACTTTCTATTTTGAGATCTTTTGCGAACCTGACTAGTAAGATTGGATTGATCATAACACGTTCAGTGTTCATCACGCATCATGATAGTCATCTCATCTATTTCAACGATGAACTCAACGGTCTCTAAAAGAATATCATCTAGGATCTATGCTAAATAAGAATAGGAAAACTGGTACGAAGATTAGATTGAAAACACATAATAAAAATAATAAAATGAAGAGAAATAAATAAAAATCTGTGTTAATGAGTTTCCGAAAATATTTATTATTCTTGCGAGGGACAATATTTTTTTTCAGTTCATTGTAAACAGGTTAGACGAATTCATTTCCGATTCCAAATTTGTCTGAGGTGATAGTGTCTGAGCTAAAATAAATGTAGTTCAGTATTAAACGCAATTTTAACTATGTCATGGATTAATCAGTTGCGTCACTCGTCTATAAATAAATATTCAATTAAGTTATATTGGTGTTAAAGTCAGTATAAATGGATTTGATCAGTCGGCATGAGTAGTGTTTAGTAAACTCGCTCCTAAACATTTCAAAAACATGCTATTTGAAAATTTGTACTACCATATATAAGAGGGCTTATTAGTGATATAAACACACCTAGACCGGGGCTTGAATTTTTCTGTTGAAGCGTTTATAACCTCGGACATCGGCATTTGACCAGGAAGGGCTAAAATCTCAACGTCTTACTGAATCTGTTTTCCCAGTCCAATTATATTTTGGGAAGTTTACTAATATTCTTCTATAGGTTCCTAATCTCAGACATTCCCAAGAACCATATTGGAATATCGCTAAACATTTGTAAAGGGAATCACCCCCACCCGGGACTTCTATAACAAAATACCCATCTGGGATAAAGTCAATGGAAGATACCTGAGACATACCTTCTGCATTCTCATTCACCGGAGAACGAGATAATGCGTCAGCGACTACATTCTTAGTACCCGAGATATGATGAATTTCAAAATCGTACTCATATAGCTCCTCCATGGTCCTGGCCAATCTACCATCAACAAGACTCATATTCTGCAAATAAATAAGAGGCATATGGTCGGTAAAAATAATAAATTTAACCCCCCGAAGAAACGGCCTAAGAGACTTAACTGCCCAACGTAATGCAGTCAGTTCTTTGTCAATAACCCCATAGTTTCTTTGGGCCTCGTTAAAGGTCATTGATATGAACGCAATTGGTCTACGTTCATTATCCTGAATTTGCGACAAACAAGCCCCAGCTCCAACATCAGATGCATCTACATGAAGCTCCATGGGAGAAGCATCCGTGCTATAATCCGGAAAACCTAACAATTCAGGATTTGTCAATGCCTCTTTAAGCTTTTCAAAAGCAGACTGACATTCCGAAGTCCACTGAATTGTTTTCCCCCCAGTCTGACAAGACAGAGGCTTACTGATTTGGGAACAATTTGGGATATGTCGTCTGTAAAAGTTAATCATTCCCAAAAATTGTCTCAACTGCTTCACGGTAGTTGGAACTGGAAACTCCAGAGCCCCTTTAACATTTTTCTGAAGAGGGAGAATCCCTTCTTTCGATACTCTATGACCTAAAAACTCTACCTCAGTACGGCAAAGACGTGTCTTGCTAGGCTTCAGCTTATATCCATTATTTTCCAAGGCAATAAGCACTTTTTCCAAAGTCACTAGATGTTTTCACGGAACTTGGCTCATAATGATAATATCGTCTACGTATAGACAATGACCTCCGCCATGGTAAGTCAGACCAAAGACTACCATATGCCCCCTGAAGGTGGCAAGGGCCATTTTTCGCCAAAGGCATTTTTAAGGTACTCGTACTGGGAAAAAGGAGCGAAAAGCCGTTTTTCTCTACTACTTATCCGGCTCAACGTTGAGACTTGACATTGAGTACCCCCGTACCAATCGATGGTGAAATAGTTGTTTCCATTACATGTTGTAATCATGTCTACTTAAGTTGTGGCAAACGGGAACGAGTCTGTCTTAGTTACATCATTTAATTTCCTATAATCATTTGCACTCAGACGGCAATTTCCGTCTGGCTTATTATGGTCCACAGTGTGAATACAGGAGATTTGGCTTGGCCTAAAATTCGTCGTTTTAATGATTCTCGGCACTGTGTTCGATTTCTTGGGCCACACGGACGGAATCTACAACTGGCAAGTCTACTGGACGTTGGCTTCTACCGTCATAGTATGGGTGATGTTGGTGGCTACACCATCATGGTCACCAGAGTCAACGCCTTCTGATGCCTGCATGTAACACTTTGCAACAAGATCTTGTTTTTGTTGAGATTGATTTGTAATCATTCAAAAGCCAAATCCTTACTATTTCTCAGGTTCAATATGCTCCTCTTCAACTTTGCCATTAGACATTACTTCACGTTGTTAATTTTAACGATTACACACTCTTTCCTCAGTCAAAGAAAAAAAATCGCTAAAATAACCCTTTCCGAAGTATTTCTGGGTCTATCTGACAAATATTCATGTGCACCTTTCACTATTTGATAATCTGAAGACTCCAGGTATTGGATATACGTTTCCCATTAACTCCCCCTGGAAACCCACTAAATTTAAGGGAACATCCGCACTGCCTTCTACACTCACTAATTTACATGAAAAAGGAGGAATGTTAACAGATTTAACATTCACACACTTGTAAAAAGGCAATTTCACACTCTCATCTTTTGCGACTACTTCTATATCATGTTCTTGTCTATGCACTAACTCTCGAGTGGTGAGGTCAGGGAGCAAATCGTTGTCCCTTAAAGCTGAAGCTCCCAATATCATATAGTCACACAAAATTTCTGAAGGAAGTACTAAAAATATAATAGGTTTAGTATGATAATGACTATTATAAAAGAATAAGGGTGTTTCTATATAATATTCTACTGGCACTACGTGATCCCTAATTAATCCACTAATTTCTTTTATACCAATTTCACTAGATGGTTTCAAAGAAATCCCTTTTAATTGATCATTCACCCGATCCACATTAACTAAACTAACACCCGCTCCACAATCAATCATACAAGCATGATATCCACTACTATTAGGTCTAAAGGCTACAGAAACAATCAATGGATCGCTTGAAGCGTCCTTAAATGTGATATGTACCGTACGTAATCGATTTTCCAATACAGGAATTACTCTTTCACTCGACGTTAAGGGCACCTCTACTACTGTTTCTTCTAAAGTCATTTGATCATTTCGTTCTCGGTCTACCACCATTGAGCCAATCACCCTATCATTCTCCTCCAGGCGGCTCATTTCCGGGGAGACCGTTGGTTTAACGGTTCCACTAATCTAAGTTCTTCTGTACCTAGGGTATTATCTTATCTTCTCTACACTATCTCGATTCCTTGAAGTATGTGATTGGTAGTCTTTCTTCAGTTCTATTTGACGAAAGAGTTTTTTTTTGTATTTAGTGTTTGATCGAGTAAATTATCTGGTTAACTACCTGTGTTGTTAGATTTCTGCTTATTATAACGCCGATCTTGGACGATCAATATCTAGCATTATCAAGTCTATTTGGAACATTTTATCCAGAATGCTTTTGTCCGGGACAGAAATGGGCAACGAACATTGACCTCGTTTCTTTCAGCAGGCGACCCACGAAGCAGATTTATGCTCTACATTCGAAACCTTTTTGTGTCTCTTTCTGCAAAGCTACATAATTCCTAGAACTCTGTAACAATCTTTCTTCTGATGACCTGCGATTTCACATACTCACATACATCATTCATTCGGTCTCTACGATCAACATGTTCACTCGTTCAACAACATGTTGCCTTCTTTCAACATCTCTTTTACCTCTACCTTGCAGTACTTTCATTTGTGCGAGGAAGTGGACTACGAAATGTCTCTGGTTATATACCTTACTACCCACCTTTATTGAGATAATTCGAGAACCATATATTATTTATTTGATACTTCCCCTTTTGTGGTTTTAGCTTATTGGGAGGGCTCGTTCTGCAATACATCGGTCAATAAGTTTAAACCGTGTCTAGTTGAATAACGCTGATCAAAAGTATATCATTCAAGCCTCTTCTGTTGTTGAGATCTGTATTGTATTGATGTCTATAGGTTCTCCTCACGTTATGATATTGGCAATCTCTAGATTATTGATTAGGTAGCTATGTTGTCGCTCATCTAATGAGTCGGTACTCATACAATATTTCTTCCTATGGTGTCGTTACCAATTATCTAATTCTGTCATTTTAATGTACTGCCTAACACTTTTTTCAATGTAAGGTGGTAACTACACAAGGACGCCGCTCGTAAGGAGTCATGCCTTCTCATATCTATTCCCTTATATGCTTTCCGTGCTAATCTTTCCAGTCTCAGTGCGTACATTCTTATACTTTCCCCGCGATTCCTTGGTACGCCTGTAATCTATATTCATTCTTCTTTAAAGAATCATCCTGGTACCATCTAACCAGGGCGTCTCGTACTGTGAAATAATCCCTATCTTCCTTCACTATCAACCTATACAATTCTAAGAATTTACCTTCTAACTGCCTACCTAATAGTCTGAGCCATTGATGTGGAGCATTTGGATAGTGAAGTCCACAATATGCTTCAAAGTCATATAAATAAACTAATAAATTCTGTTCTGTCTCATATTTATACTTCCCAGGGTCGACTACCTTTAACCTCTGGGAGTTCTTTAACAACTGCGCTAGCATGGTAATAGCTTCAGTCAACATGTTTAAATGCATTTTTATTTCCCTACCTGAATATAAAGAATCATCGTTAAAATCCGCGGATCTACCGTAAGACAATTGTGGTGGCTGCAATTGTACTGACGGTCTAAGGTTAGGTTGTATTAGGTTAGGATTCATTGTAGGATCCTCATAACGATCAACATTTAATTTAGGGGAATATTTAATATTTACATTAGAATAATTAGAATAATTTCTGTGGGAATTCGACATTTCCTCACCTGCACTTTGTCTAGAAGATGTACTAAAGTCACTATGGTCATCATCGTATGAGTCAACGTCTCTAAAAGCTACTTGTGTTTTCGTCTGTCTAGTGTCATGTCGTGGTCTAAGTCCTGAGTATGAACCTCTAAGTGTTTCAGTCTCTTTAGAAGTCATAGTAGGATTTTTAAGTAAACGCGGTATCAAGCTAGGCCTATGTTCTGCTGTTTTTACACGACTAGACTGTGCTGCATTTGTCAATGAAAGTTTTCCATTTTTGTCAACAACAGTAGAGTCAATCAAAGTCTTTGGTCTAATAGATTGGTCTCTGCGTTCCAATCTCTCTTGTAATTTGTCTCTGTCTTTACTACATTTTGTCATGAGTTTACCCAAATAATCCAAAGGCAATACATCGTCCTGATCTAAAGGATCTGTTTCAGCCATTTTTAGAATATAGTCAGAGTCAGAGTAAAGATATGGATCTGATCCAGATCTTTTAGTCAGAGTTGGAATATCCTGTACCCCTGCTTTATGTGAACCAGTTGGTACAGATTTAGGTACATCTACTGAATTTACATTCCTACCCAGAATTGGAGTAGTGTTTGATTTTCTACTACGCTTCTCTTGTTTGTCTACATCATCCCTCATTTTCAATCCGGATGATACAGGTAAACCACCAAAAGCCATCTTAAAAGAATATTTTCAGAATTTCCCCAAAAAGAAAAAAAAAAGAAAACCTAAAAAAAACCTTTTAAAAAACCCCTGAAAAAAAAAACCCCTGAAAAAAAAAGAAAAAGTCAACTAACCAGAATCCGAAGTGTAACTGCTGTGATGATCAGGGTGAAGTTAATCACAACCGGGCTGCCTGCAAAACAAGGGACAAGAAGTCCCTGTTCGGGCGCCACTTTATTTTTGTGTATGTAACGGAGATTGACGAGCGAAACTGACGCAGTCAATCCCCGAGAAATTCTAAGTAAAATTACTAAAATATCTAAATAAAAATAAAGAATATAAACAAATATTTACACACCTCCTAACGACAACGACGAAACCAATTACTCGAAGGTGAAGATCACTTGGTACCGTAGACCACAATTAAGAGGGAGTATCTGTCAAAGGAAAGAACCAGACTTTGTCCAACAGCGGATTCACTTGAGAGGACTTCCTGGCTTGCTTTGACAGGCAGTTGATTGGTCGTGATTGGTAACTTTCGTCTAATGTTGGTACTTTATAACTTACCAAATGTTTAAAACACCAAGAAGTATTACTTATTGTAAAACTTACCAAAAAAAACCCGAATAGAACTAAATAAAATAAAAAGAAGGATTATTTAAAGAAGACTATAAAACTGTTTAATAAAGTACCTTTGTATGATAAAGATGAAATGAAATATAAAATAACTATGGCTGGAACCTCAATCCGAGTTTCCAGCTAGTATAAAGAAATCATGAAGTACTGGCTAGAATAAATAATAACCTCAACGAAATGATGCTAAGAAATTAAATATGACTATATAAATATGGCTATATATATATTTATCCCCAAGAGAATTATATTACAAAAGTTATATAAATTAAATTAACAGAAAAACCTTTACCGCGATTTAAAAACACCAAATTAACTGATAAGTTAATTTTAACACCAATTATAATTAAAGAATAAGTTGCACTATAGAAAGTTTTCAGAGTTTAAAGTGTGCACACGTTTATCAAGATCCACTAAAAGTTTGGAAATCTATAGTTCTGATTATTAACGTATGTTAATTATATGGCAATTATATTTTTAGTTTAATAATATTTACACTGTCACTATAACGAAGTTTCTTTTCTTCTATAACAATTTAAGTCGAAATTAAGGAAGTTATTGAAAAGTTTATAACTTGAATGTTCCACGAATGTTGCTCAAATTGAGTCTCTATCAATATATCAATAAGTTAGCTTTTAAATCAATAAAACTGAAACAGTTCCAGGAGTAAAGTAGGTGAATTGTTAGAAAGTTCTGATGCAATAAGCTGAATTAGCCACGATGAAAAGTTGGTGCAGCAAGTAAGTCATAAACCAGGAAAAGCAGCAAAATGAACAAGACAAAGAAAAACAAAAATAAACCGGGAAAAAAAAAACCCTGGTGGAAAAAGTTACATGTTACTATAAAAAAACCCTGGTGGAAAAAGTTAAAGTTACTATATTATTCTTAATTATTAAGTTATGAAATTATATTTAATTAAACATTTTACTGACCCTGAAAGACACAGCTTTTCGGATGGGGTTTTTCTTTCTTAATCAAATATGATAGTAGAATTGCGAGACTTTCCACCAGACGCTATTACAATCTCTGGAAACTATAGCTAAGTATTAAAATTGTATCTTCCTTTAAATTAAAGTACGATTAATTATGCGATTAATTTAACAGGTAATTTGTGACACATATAAACAAATTAATAAGTTTTGAGAATAAATTTTAAACACACCTGGAACAGCTATTGATCTGATCTGAATTAAAAGTCATGAATCGGTAGACAACAATCAGGGTATATAATTTGGATCAACAATGTTATTTTGAACTTGTTATTTGAACAATGTTATTTCAAAAACTCATACAAAAATACTTAATCATAAAAAAGACTATAGCAAAGAAACAATTAATCTCTATGTTCTGAAAAGATAAATGAAAATTAGTATTTTGCCCTTGATTTTTAAGTTGGTAATAGCACTGAAGTATAATATATATGAAAATTAATTGCAGAAAATGACCATGTCAGTCACACGCTCATCAAAATATAACATATCTAATCAAATTACACTATAAAACCAGAGGGTCCGAATGGCTCCTAACATATATATCCTGTATATAAATATAATATATTATATATATATATATATATTATATTATATTATATATATATATATAAATATATATATAGCAAGTATAATATAATATATACCGCCTATACTTTCTTTTATGTACGTAATATACTACTGATATATATATATATTAATAATAGTATATGATAGCTATAATTTATATATATATATTCTATATTATATATTATATATATTATATATATATATATTTTTATTATAGTAATATATATATAATATATATATATATAATAAAATATATATTATATATAATGTATGAGAAAGTGTAGTTATGGACTTTTGACGGTAGTTAGCCCAAAGAAATAGTACAGGGTATCTTTCATGGACCATAAATAGACTTCTATTATAGATTGATGACTCCATATAATATATGGACCTGTTACGTTTTACGACTCTGTCAGTTTTATTTTTTTATTTATTTTTTTATAAAGGCTATATACAGCACTCCTTGGCTGTGAAGTCGGGGTCCTCTCGCCTTCCGAGAACGACAGGGTAAGGAACTATTTCCCCCCTCCGGGGAGGGTTTCCGGAATCCCCGCTCTTTGGTATTTGGGTGTCGCAGGGGTTCCTCCGCCCCTCCCCTACAGGGTATGGAAAACGTCCCCCCCTGTGTTCCCCGTCGGCTCGAGCCCCTATTTTTTGCGTTTCTTTACTTATTTTTTAAGAAAGTTGAAAAACTCAAGATTTTAGCAATTTTTAGGACAAACACTCAAGTACTCAAGATGAATGCCAAAAACTCAAGAACTTGAGAAAAACTCAAGCGATGGCATCCCTGATTGGGTAAAATGTCTAAAAATCCCTCCGCATCATAAAGTAAAACACTTGAATGATTGTAAATTTTTTTTTTTGAATTATAACTTCCAAAATATAATTTTTCCCTATGAATTTCCTATATTATAATTTTAATATGTAGTTTTAATTTATAATAAGTTAATTAAAAATTTACTTTAGATCAAAAGGTCAATAGTGACTATTTGTCCATATATATATATATATAAATATAATATATATATATATAATATATATATATAGATATATATATATATAATATATATATATATTATATTTAAATATATATAATAATCAGGCGCTGGCTTTACGGGGGAAGTCACAGGAGGCCGGGCCTCCTCTAAAAAAAAATAAAAGCAACTAAAGTAATAAAATAATTCAATTTACTATTTATTACTATTAAATAATGTTTAAAATGTTATACAAGAACGGCTAATTTTACATTAAGATCATTTATTCTCTTGCGAAACATCATTTTTCATAAGGATCATGACGGAGGATTTTGAATTGTTTGCTCCAAGAAAGCATTAATTATAAATCTTTCAAAAACACTGGTTGTCATGGCACGTAAAAAGAACCTTATTCTTATTTTTGGTCTATTTTGAAGGATTTTTCCACAAAAGCCTCCCTGCTCTCGAAATCCAAATTTTTATAAAAAAATTTAAATAAAAAAATTATTTAATATATATATATAATATATATATATATAATATATTATATAATTATATATATATATATATATATATTATATATATATATATATATATATATATTATATATATATATATATATATTGAGGGAGAAGAGAGAGAGAGAGAGAGAGAGAGGAGAGAGTAGAGAGAGAGAGAGAGAGAGAGAGAGAGAGAGAGAGAGAGAGAGAGAGAGAGAGAGAGAGAGAGAGAGAGAGAGAGAGAGAGAGAGAGAGAGAGAGAGAGAGAGAGAGAGAGAGTTATACTAAATTTACTATATTTTTGTTTATAATTTTAGTTGTAATTTTGAATCTTTTAATAATAACCTTTTCTGTGTAAAACTTAGCAATTTTCAAATTGGAGAAGGAGGACAAAAATAACCTTAATTTTCGAATATCCATAATAGAACACGATATACATATTTACCTTATTTCTTAGTTCATACATTACAATTAAATATATCAATTAAATCTTTAAAAAATGTTACAACCTTTATACAACCGGAAATCATAAACACTTTCGCTACGAAAATGCAGGACACGGGGCCTTTGAGGCAAAGTTTCTTTTTTAAAGGACTTCCACGGAGGCAAGGTGCTAAATTAAATTATCAAACTCACTTAAAAAAAGAAAAGACCACATTAATATTCATTATCTAGTTCATTAATTCATTTATTTATTTATTTATTTATATATAATTAACAAAATAATTATTTATAAAATATTTGAGTTATCCATTCCTACAGTTCTCTTTTAGCATATAATTGGTTTTAAGGGTATTCTTAGTTTTCCTTTCTAATTCAGATATTAGAATTTAAATATATTAATTATTTTATCCGAAATGTGCATTAAGACACAAGTAAATGTTTTATTTTAAATTTATTGATTTCTCAAAATTAAAACGAGTGGATCTTTATATTAGATTTTTAAGACAGGAAAAAAAAACAACTTAGTAAAAAAACAATTAAAGATGCGGACCTATGGAACGAATATGTATTGTATACCGTCTTGAAAATTGAAATTTGCTCTCTGTATTTTGGGAGGACGAGCCGATTACATTTATAATTGACGAAAGAGAGGTGGTTATTCAATGGCGATAATTTGCCAGACCAAACTTCTACTACTTACATCAACTTTCAGGCTTACAATATAATGTATTCTTTAGATGACCCTATTTTCACAAAAAAAATAAGAGATTTTATCATAAACTGCAAAAATTAGAAGAATTATCGTTCATGTTCTAAACATAATAACTCGTGCAAAGGTTCCGAGTAGCACGAGTGGCAGGAGTCGCCCTCTTAACATTATATATATATGATATATATATTATATATAATATATAGATATATATTATCTATAGTATATTATTGATATAATAGTATGTATTAATATATATATATATATATATATATAGTATATATATATATACATGCTCCACATCCAAGAAAGAGTTAGTATTTATATATAATATCGTAGTATATTATAAGTGTGGCACTTGTATCATAGATCTAATGTGAGATAGGGAATTTACCTCACATATCTGAGGTAAGGGTAGAGGGAGTGTAGCGGTATATGATGGATCGAATCGTAGCAGAAGTAGACGAGGGTTCCTGCGGGATTAGAAGATAGGTATTATGACTAGGTGAAACCAGCTCGGAATTATTTATGTAGGTCATATGGATAATGTTATGAGCCAGCTGAAGGGAAGGCGAGGGTCTAAGGTATCGGGGGCCGCTTACCACTGTGGAAGTTATCGATCATCGAAGTCGAACTCCGGTATTGTCGAGTTAAGTGAATGAACCCTAGTGAGATCACCGCTTCAGAGTTGAGTCAACTCCCATGGTCACGCAAGTCGCAAATGTGTATATTAATATATATAGTGTGCTAGAGCAGTTAATATACACCGTAACCGATATAATATATATATGCTGGCACGTTAAGCCTCCGACAGGGGGATGTTGAGGTTCAGTAAATATACACGTACATCTAAGGATAAGAGTGAGTCATGCGCATCTACGATGAGTTAGCGGCGCAGTGTTCCAATGTGTCTTGAGTGTGCGGACGACGCGCGCGCGACGTGACTGGAGTATCAGTATTATATAGTATAGGATATACTAATATTTTAGGGAGAGGTTCTACTGTCGCTATTACGGGCAAGGAATAGGAGAGAGTGAGCTACCAGATCCGGTACCGGTGAGGAGGTAAAGTGACCATTGATGAGCGTTGAGAGCCGAGTGAATATGTTAAGATATTTAAGTAAATAGCTTATACTACATGACATCATAACTATTAAAGTGTATATAAACCACACTGATTGTATATTTTATAAATTGGTAAATTTTTCCTTGGGTAATGGGAAAATTTGTCGATATGAGCAAGCGTGCTCGAGCGAATATCGAGAAAGGGTCGGGAGTGAATTAGATAGTGAGACTCACAGAGGTTATAGTAGAGGGCTAGAGCCGCAAGCCTTGTCTCTTTCAGGTATCAACTAAGGTAAGCGACCAATAACACAGTAGGGCAAGTTGTCTGTAGTCCTACCGGACTCTCTCAGGCAATAAGCAGGCACTGCGAGTGTCGTCAGATCCTTCTTGCATTAAACCACAACCTGACATGGTACCTATATTGTATATTCCAGTTCCTTTCGCACTGGATTATATATTACTGATGCTACAAAGACAATATGGAGATGAGATGAGTATGGTGGAAGTACTGGATGACACTGACACTCGTTAATTACAGTTGGAATATCAGGTCCAAGCGCCTACGGTCGGGTCTCCACGAACTACACTCTCGCGCGATGGAGATGACTATCGAAGACTTGACTGGAATCTTGGGTCTTTCTAAAGAGAACGCACAACTTTCTTGCATCCCGCTTAGTGAGAATACAACCTTCCGTCGTGCGATTACTCATATAAACTTACACTCACTTGATTTGGGTGCAAGAGTATAAGATGACGTATACGTAGAAGAATGGGAGACTTTCGAAAAGGTTCTTTGCAGTTAGTGCTGCTCCTCGTGCAGTGCTGATTTATTTGGATATATGATGCACAATGCGAGGGGATGTTAAATATGAGGTTTAAGGGGAAACAGGGGCACAGTGACTTCCCGCGTCCTCCTTTGTTACCAGTAGTTGAATGGGAAGGAGGCTTCTTCATTGGATTTCTTCTATACGCTCAATGAAAGCTGAATATGCTAAGTACCTAAATATTTCAGAGCTTGGCGAGATGAAAATGGCATCAGGGTACATGCACTTGAGTAGACAGGCTCAGTTCAGTTAACAGAAAGCTAACAAAAATATGGAAGTATTGGTTAATACAATAAAGTACTCTAACCACAACTGGTTGAATTATGTGGTGATCTCAAAGGTATAGATAATTTTTCCCAGTTTCCTTCTTGTCATTCATAAATCTTCGATTTTTAAATAAAAATTACCTATGAAAAATCAATATAGTTCTAGAAACCATGTACACATCAATATGCATAGCAAAAGGACAAGTTTTTCAAATTTTAATTTACTACATTTTAATGTATTTAAGAATTAATCCCTGTCTTTCAGGTTGTGTGCCTTCTTATTTTGGGATGCAAGGAGGCTACACAAAATATCCTTGCTTCATGTGTCTTTGGGATAGCCGTGCTGATAGTCTTCACTATAAGCAAAAAAACTGGCCAGCTCGAGAGACATTCCAAATTGACTGCCACAACGTGGTAGCTGAACCTCTAGTCCCTCCCAAAAATGTTTTACTGCCTCCTCTTCATATAAAGCTTGGCCTGATGAAGAACTTTGTCAAAGCACTGAAATAAAAAGAAGGCCAGTTTAAGTATCTACTTGCAAAATTCCCAACACATCATGATGCAAAGCTCCATGCATAGGCATATTTGAATAGGTCCCCAATATTAGAACTCTGTTAAAGGACAAGCATTTTTTACACCAATATGGAAGCCAGTGAACAAGATGCATGGCGATCGTTAGTAAATAATTAACGGTTTTCTGGGAAATAAAAAGAAGCTCAGAATATATCTCACATGTAAATGAGCTTATGAAAAGCTTCGAAAAAATGGGAACTCGCATGTCGATAAAAATGCATTTTCTCCATTCAAATCTTGACTATTTTCCCGCAAACTGTGGAGATTCAGCGAGGAACAAGTGAAAGAATTTACCAAAGACATAGACGATGGAACAAGATATCAAGGACGGCTGGGACATCAACATGTTAGCTGACTATTGCTGGTGTCTTAAAACAACGCGACGAACCCAACCATCGTGCTTCAACATAAAACTGGAATCATCAAAGGAGCTTCCGTTTCTTCGGAAAATAGTTTTCTTGCACGCCTTGGGTATAGGCTCATAAGTAAAGTCTGTAAAGTTTTAAAATTAATTAAAGGAAAGTCGAATTTTGAGTCAGTATTTATTTTTTTCTAGTTTTACAAGTAATTGTAATTTATTAAATAACTTTGATATAAATAACGAATTTTTCTTTAAAAATTACCCAATTTCTAAAAGAAGTAGTGCGCTGTATCTCAAAAACCCAACCTGATTGAGCAAAAATGAATGTCAATATTTCAATTTAAGGAAAGGACCATTTCGTTTAGGATCACTTCAGAAACCCAAGGACAGAAATTTTTTTTTTCAAATGCAGGCCTGTGTTTATTAAATTATTATTAATTATATTATTATATTATTATTATTTATTATTATTATTATTATTATTATTATTATTATTATTATTATTATTATTATTATTATTATTATTATTATTATTATTATTATTATTATTATTATTATTATTATTATTATTTATATTCATAATTATTTATTATTATTAATTATTATTATTATATTATATTATTATTATTATTAATTATTATTATTATTATTATTATTATATTATTATTATTATTAATTATTAATTATTATTATTGTAATGTTCATTGCAAATTCTTCTTAGGAGACTGTGCTTAAATAAATAAATAAATAAATAAATAAATAAACAAATAAATAAGTAAATAGATAAAACTACTTCAAAATATATACGCTTGGTTTATAGCACCATTTGGTATATGGCAATTGAACGACAATTTATTTCAAATTGCCATGTAGCAAGTAGCAAAACCTTTGCACACTCAACATTTTATAATATAAAAAATATATATTATTATATATATATATATATATATATATATATATATATATATATATATATATATATATATAATATATATATATATAATATATATTATATATACTATATATATATATATTATTATAAATAAAAGAATTGGATTTCGAGACAGTCGTAACTATGGAAAGACTTCCATTTTATGCATAGTTCTAGGGCGACTATGGGCTAGCAAGCCGTTCCTTTCCTTTTTTGCTTGCAGAACTTCTGGACCAGCATTGGAATCTTATGCGCCTGGAAACACGATCTTCTGGAGAGCTTGGCAGAACGAATTTTTCGATACCAACGATGGATAGAAGATGCTAGTTCCACTGAAAGGTTGAAACCCTACCCTGAGTGTATAAGCTCAAAGGACTTATCAATACAGAAAATTCATTGCGCAAACAGAAATGTTTTTTCTAGAGCGCTTCTCAGGATCAAGAGTTTCTGGACAAGAGAACGAAACATGCTAGGTCCAACAAGACAGAGGCGAAAAACCTACATGGGAGATGGTAAATCACAATGAAATATATATATATATTATATATATAATAATATATACTATAGCTATATATACTATATATATACTATATATACTATTAGTTAATGATAATATAGCATATATATATAAATATATAATATATTTAGTGTTGGTCCGAGCTTCCGGATTTTTGCGGCACCTGCACCGCTCCGCACTCGGGGAGCGTCGTGCACAGCACCGCGCCGCCACCACCTCGCCGAGCTATCGCAGCTTGGGCGGCGACCAGCCCCATCTACGTTAATGGCCATCGCCAGCGCCACCGCAACCGCACCGAGAGCGAACCATAAGCGCAAACCGCACCGCAACAAAAATTTTGCGCAACCACGTCACCGCACCGCACCGACAAATATATATATTATATTATATAAAGTAACTATATATATATATATATATATATACTACTATATATATATATAGTATATATATAGTATATATATTAGTAAGTATATATATAAGTATAGTAGATATTATATTATATATCTATAATATGAGAGGAAGAGTGCTCCTGAAGGCAAGGTGCGATAACCCACCAAAATGGGCATATATGGAGTCTTAAGAGTACATCCCATGACACTCCAGTACTCAATGGTTCTCCCTTTTACGCTAATATCCACATTCTTCTTACATTGGATAAGTTCTCCCTTATTACACACCATAAAATACAATTACAGACAACAATTTTTTCTTCAAAAATAAAATAAAAAATCGGTAATGAAAAATGAGCAGCCACGCGATTTAGCTCGAGAAGGCCTATATGGGTGCCGAGAGCATTCAAAAAAATAGTCTCCTTTAATCCACCCTAATCCCTCATGCACCATTAAAGGCCATATGACGGCCTCCGGTGATAGAGTTGGTGTCCGTCACGGAATTGCATGCACTGTTTGAATGTACGAGTCTCCTTTCTCATAAAT
>JABUQX010080071.1:35000-40996 GCA_015478945.1 Trachelipus rathkii
ATATATATATATTATACTATAACTTTTTCGCTCTATTAGGTAAATCTGACCACAACTTATATCTCTTAATTTTAATACTTTCCCCTCCAACAGCTCCACCTGCCCTACGCGTTTTTTCTGAGCACTTTGGAATGTATAATGGGAATGACTGCTTGTGACTCCGGTGACGATTTCAGTTCTGCCGATAAAGGTGGGAAAGCTGTAATCGTTAGATGGGATGAGCAGATTCGTTCGGTTCCTTTTTTCGACTAAATTCTTTCTCTCGCTCAATAATCCCGATGGTTCGATACGTGCGTGTTCCTCTGCCATTCGGCTAGAAGACTGTGCGTATCGGGAGTGGAAAAAATTATCGTTCTCCTATCGACTCTGCTATTTCATATCAGCTAGAAATTGGTTGCAGGGAATATTCTCTTCCGACGAGAGAAGCAAGCACGGGCTTTCATCAAACAAAGTGCGCTAACCATCCTAGGCTCTCCTACTGAAAAACAAATCTTTCTGGCCCTTTGCCCAAAAACATCTCCAACACTTCTGTAAATCTGCCTTCCCTCCTCTTATTTGATCTGATGGTTTTGTCTGTTCCTAATTCTCCAACTGAAAAGCCCAATCTCTTCGGCCTCCTTATTTTCCTCTAACTCAACCCTTGGACGATTCTGGCATTCCCTCGTCCTCCCTCCTTCTCCTCTCAGGTGGCCTAATGTCTTTGCCAGTGATTACATTTGATCGAGTGCATGGACTCCTGAAATCTATGAACGTTAAGGAAGGCGGGTGGCACGGATGGCATCCCTCCCCGTGTTTTGAGGGAGTGTGCTTCCGTGCTGGCCCCCTCCTCTCGTTCAACTATATTCTCAATGTCTCAATACTAACACTTTCCCCTCAGTGTTGGAAGCACGCAACATGTCCAACCGGTTCCGAAAAAAGGAAGCCGCTCTGACCTTTCTAACTATTGCCCTATAGTTCTCACTTGTATTTATATCATAAGATCGTTTGTAAACCCTTACTCAACTCATCATTTCTTAGAAATCAATCAGGAACTCATTCACCTTCTCTTCCGATCTGCCAGTACGGCTTTTCGGGCTCGAGGTCTTACTGGCAATATAATTTTTCCTATCTTGACTGATTTAGTGGTTTTTCCCGCCCCTCTAAGACTACGGGGAGACTTGCGTGGTGGCGCTTGAACAATTATCCAAAGCATTTGACCGGGATTGGCACGCCCAGCGTCAACGCTCTCCAAGCTCCCTTCCTTTCCTCCCATCTCTTCTCTTTGCTTACTTATGTCTAGCTTCTCTCAAAATCCGCTGCAATATCGCCTGTTGTTGACGGGGCGACTTCTTCTTTTTCTGTCAATTGTGGTGTTCCTCAGGGTTCTGTCTCTATCTCCTACTTTAATTCTTACTTTCATAATGATTTTCTCCCCTAGCAGCACATCTAACCTCATATCCACTCGTAATGACGAATGACTCGAACCTTCATTGCTTCAACTCATTTTCAATTCTGTTACGCCTCTTTGCTTCTAGGAATTGCCTTCTCGTCTGTAATACTTCGATTCTATTACCTCGCTGATCAGGATAGAATTTCCGGGTGGGGTGGTCTCAACCTTGTGAAATTTAATTCTTTTAAAAACTCAACTTCTAACAAGAACTCCCTCTTCTAAAAACAACCTTAAACAACTTTCCTAATCTCTTTTCGACGGTTTCTCTCGTCTCTCCTGTTGTAGGAATATAAACATCCTTGGCCTTAACATAAACAAAAAAATGTCTTGTAAAAACCTCACATACAACGGTTGCTAGGGTGGCCTTAAAGAAGAGAAACTTGGAGTTTCTGTTTAGACTGCGAGACCTTTCTTTTTCTTCTTCCTCAGTTACTCCAGCTATACAAAGGCCTCATCCGCCTTGTATGGAGTACTGCTCTCATAATCTACGGGGGTCTGGTTTCAAGCCGCCTTATTGGGGTAGGTCGAGTCAGAGGCCCAAAACGACTTATAAACTGTTCTCCGTACTTTCACACTTCATCTTGACCCTCTATTTTGCTGCGCGATGTTGGGTGCTTTTTATCTCTTTTATAGTACGGGTACCCGGCAGCGGCCGGTGCTCGAACGGAACTTTAGGTCACTCAGCGTACCACACCTTTACGAACGCCCTCGTAGCACAGAGGGTTTGCTGTGTCTGCGCATTGCAGTTTTTGTTGTGGATATTGGTAAACTCCAGGTTAGTTTCGCTGCGGTGCTTCCTTCTTTCCCTCCCCTCTGTTCTGTGAATTCTCTTCCAATCCTCTGTGTTTCCTGCTGAATTTAAATCCTTCCAGCTCACTTCAAAGCCTGTGTCTGTGCTCATCTGCGTAATTTGGCGTTAGTTGGGCTGACTTGCTGAGCATAACAACCGGCTCTCCTTGAAGTAGGCGCTAGCATGAGTGGCGGTGACAACGGTAAAAAAAAAATCAATATTCGTCAAAAATAACGCACCAGTAGGGTAAATATCACTCGCAGGATAACAGGAAGGCCCTAAAACCCCAATGCAACCCCCCCACTCCAAACATAACACGACAGCATACAGTGTATCTATGTAACCACCCCGCAGAGAATTGGCTGCAGTATTGGTGCCGTCACCACGATAAATTTAGGAAAACATAAACCACGTAACTAGACCTAGGAGAGGTGGGGGTAGGGTAGGTTATGTTGGGGGTATAATCGAGCGAGGATCATTCACGTACGAAGCGGACACCTGTGGAAGACCAATTTATACGTCTACGTGCATTACGAAAGCGCCATACAACGGCACGACATCTGCAGTTACAGCTGGAGTAGGTACAAACGGCAACCAGGGGAGTGACATATAACAGTGCGTCGAAGCCTCTGCGAACATACACAGGATCTAGCACCCGCACACCACTTCACCATTGAAGGGCGCGAGCTGGCATTGCGCCGAGAACAACATCCATTGGACGGTCGACGTAGAAAAAAATTTGGGCAAAGGTGCTCTTGCACGGGACGAGGTCCGAGGATGGTCCTTTGTAACCGCCTCGGACAAGGCGTGCCTTAGAGTATATTCCGACGACCGGACGGAGGGTTCGCGCAATGCAATGTGCTGCAGGTGCCGAGCCGTTTGAAGGTAGGTTCGATTCATGGTCTGGGGAGGCATCTCTTTTTCGGGGCCTACGGAGTTGCACATCTTTGCTGGAGGCACTCTTGCAGCCGTAAGGTAATAATTCACAGACATCCTCCGAACCATATGTCGTGCCATATGCCCCCTAAATCGGTGACTCTTTCATCCTAAGTGCAAATGAAATGGCAAGACCACACACAGGCCCAAATTGTAAAAAAACTACCTTAGGACGATATCAAAATTACTGGCGTTGGCAGTGGTCAGCAATTAGTCCGGACCTCAACCCAATCGAGACAGTATGTGGGAATATTCCTGACAAGTAGGGATCTGACAGCTGCAACGCTCCAATGAACCTTCTCGACCTGCCGACAGGCACTGCACGACGATATGGGATCCAAATCACTGTAAAGGACTTTCGCCCACTTATCGAGACAATGCCAGGACGGTGTCAATCAGTCATCCGTGCCAGAGGGGCTCATACACGGTATTGAGACAGACCCAACACCCCACTCTGGCGTAGCCATTCGTACCAACATTGTGTGTTTGCAACGCCGAACCTCCGAACCCTACTACGAGACCCTTTGATGGACTGCACACCTTGGGCCCAACCCTATCACTCTATCGGTTCTGGGAGGAATCCACATGCTAATTGTCATTGTCCAATTAAAGTCGTCTTCGGTTCTTTCACAACCTTTCATTAACACTTCCTTCGCCACATGCAATATTGTGTTGCGTTTATTTTGAAGAGTAATATATATATACTATACTATATATATATATATATATTATATATATATATAATAATATATAATATATATATATATATATCATATATTATTTATATAATAATATATATAATATAGTATATATATATAATAATTATATATCTATATATATATATATGAATATATTCGCACGTGACTGCGTCAGCAATTCACAATATTAAAAATAAAATTATTGCATTCGCACTCGGAAACTCGAAATGTCGATTAGAAAAATGTTCTGACGGACCTTGTTATAAATAATTTAACAACTTTTGGTGAGAATTGATAATGAGATGACTATTGCGTCCCTCAGGTAGGTGAACAGTAATTTTGAGTCACATTGGCATGAATCGAAATACTAGCAATAGGCTCGTAGTTGTGAGTATATCGCTCGAAATCACTTACTCTCGATATTGTTCCATACAACGCAACCGTCACTTTCAATCGTAATTATCTCTCGGAAAGGAAAGATGAACATCCAGGTTAAGAGCTATCTAGGTAGCAAACAAAAGGAAAATGTAGAAAGGAAAAATGAGTAAATGAGTAGGGATCCCCAATTTCCAGGGTTTACAGAACGAATCAGATTAACTCTTGAAACTAATATATATACAAATATATGGGACACATGAAACGAAAAGGTCCATAAAGGAGGATATAGTAAATTTACAGATATTATAGTAATGGATGATCTCTGTTTCGTCACGTTGAAATTCTCGTGGTTTTGTACGGGTAGCAAAAGTATCGGTCTCTTTCAACACACTACTCAAAGGAATGCTCAGAAACATTTTTGAAAAGAAAAAAGTATGATATAATTAAAACTAAAGTTTCAGATTAATAACCTATATCAAATAATCATCCAAGTTACCTTTCTCCACCGACGAAATGGTCAGATATTCAATCAGCAGTTTCTTTGTTTTCTCTGAGTAGTCATGCCTTTGACAATTATTTCAGAAGCAAATTTTGTCATGGTCTGAACCTCTCACTGAACGTCCATACAGGTGAATATCTCAGTGACGTATTTAAATGGAAATGTTGCCAAAATGGACCTATTCCCCGATCATGTTCAGATGTGTCATGAGAAATGCGTGCCAAATATAAAGAAAAAATTCTGTTCTTTTCTTGAAGTGAACAACACAACTCTTCAATCTCAAGCATAGATATGTTGTAACATCTCAAACAAGAGTCAGCGGATTTCTCAATCAAAAATAGGTCATTTGCGGCACACTTTAAGCATTCGACCATGGCTTAGTAAGGAACTAAATAAATACAGGCCAGAAAAATTAAAATTTGCTTAACTTCCAACAAAATAATTGTAAATTGTAAATTATGTAAAGTTGCAAGAACTTAATGATCTCTCTGCCAGTAACTGCCGCTCTGATGATAAAATAATGTCTTGTCTTCCCATCCAATGATAATTTTATTCTAACCATTGTATCATTGTACCAATCATTTAAAGATATCATTATGTAATCAGCCCACGCATTTGTTTGTCGTCCTTACGTCGTAATAACCGTCTGAAGAAAGTAATTATTATTCTAACCAATGACTAGTCAAAGAATAAATGAATGCGAGAGACGATAATTGAAGCACTTTCTCTCCTCTAAATTTAAGGTTCGGTTACATTTGTTATTGTACCATTAATGATGGGACAATGAACATCGGTAAATTGGAAAACCTAATTTGTTTACCTATCACTTGTTAATTTGATAAACCTCGGAATAGGAATATCCAGAAGTGCTAAGCCTTTTTTTTCTAAAAGTAAGTGATCCTACATTGTTAAATTTTCTTGCTCCAAAAATTAACATTTGTAAACCTGCTTTCCTACTTGAAAGGGAATTTTATCTAATATATATATATATATATATATATATATTTATATATATATATATTATATATATATATATATATATATTATAAATTAATATATATTATATATATATATTATATATATATATATATATATATATATATATGTATATATATAATATATATATTTATAATATATATAAATATTATATATATATATATATAATATATATTATATATATATATAATATAATATATATAATATTATATTAATATATATATATTATATATTAATATAATATTATATATATATATATATATATATATC
>JABUQX010080072.1:0-27429 GCA_015478945.1 Trachelipus rathkii
TAAATATATATATCAATAATATAATATATTATATATATATATTATAGGATAAATATAAAATTTAAAGCATGTAGCTGCCTTATTAGTGTAGTTTATATATATATAAATTAATATATATAATATATATATATAATATATATATATAAATATATTAATAATATATAGTATATTATCTTATATAAATATTATATATAGATATATATAATATATATATTATTATAAATTGCTATGAGTACGTTATATAACAATATAAAATTAAAGAGTTTTTTAAACTTCAAGTTTCTCTTATAAGTTTAAAGAACAAAGTAAATTTAAAAAAGACTAAGAGAATAAACAGGGGAATTAAAATTTCTTTAAAAAATAAGAAATATTACGTTTAGAGACTTTAACGCAGTCTCCTCATCAGAACTATAAATGAAAATAATAGTTATAAATTTAAACAAAATACATAAAAAATGTTACTCTTTGTGCTAAAAATCTATACAAGTAAAAGAACAAAGGGCGACAAAAGACTGAATCAATTTCTTCCTAATGTATGATGTTAAGAAATTTTCAAGTTAATTTTAATATTATTGATATCTTCTTGAAAATTTGAAGTGGTACTCATCTTTGAAGTGATTCCTTATATATTGAAAAGTTACATCCAAACATTCAAACACCTTTGCTTTGATTTATGAAGGTGTTATCATCTGTAGATATTGAATAAAAAAAAGTTGCAGACCACTTCCCAAATTGACGCATAATGATCATAAAATTTAATATAAATGCCTACAAAAATGGTCACACTGTCGTATCCTCTTCTAACTTCACCTTATATTTTGGTCTAATCATGTGGGTTTGCAGGATTTTAAGAGTTTCACCAAAAAAAGATTCTCCACATATAAAAAGAAAACAAGTGAAAATCTTATGGTAAAACTTGATTTAGCCCACTGCCAATTTGAGAAGAGCATTACTAACAACTAAAATTTAAATAAAAATCTGATGTTCATGTCAAGATGAATTGGAAAAAGAGAATAACCCTGTAGCGGCTTAGAGGCGCGTCAGCGTAAAAAGATGACTTTTTATTTTAAGCTGAATAACGTAAGTGTATCGGAAAACTTTCGTGGGGTAGGGATGTTCGGAAAACAGGCCTGAATCGAATAATAACATTATATTAAACGATTTAATTTTTTCGTTAGGAATTTTTCTAATGTACTTACCATCATCTTCCTTTAAGATACCAAAAGAAAAACTTCACGAGTAATTTGGTTTCGGAGTTGACTTATTATGCGCTTTGATTTGTTTTATCTATATTCTCCTCTTTTGAATGATTGCTTATGATTTTCAGCATGTACAATTTATGGATGGAGTTGGCTTTGAAAAAAGGGGCAAGAATATGAATAGGTGTACTAATTGAAGTATATATCGACGCATATTGATTTCATGGAAGATATGGAGATAAAATACTTTTATCATCATAAACATATCCCTTCTATAGGAAGTAGGCACCTAGGATTTGTAAGATTATATTGTTATCTTTCAAATATCTATGAGGAATAAATTGCATCATGCCCTAGTTGTATCTGGGTTCTAGACTTGTTTAATTTACATTTAGATGCTAATATTTTATGATGGTAGACATGACTAACCCACCAATGAAAACAAATTCAAAAATTTATCAAAAAGTTAAAATAAAGCAGAATATCTTTCATCAAAATAAATATCTAATAGGGGAATAAACTCCAAAATGAAAAAGCATTGGTATTATTATACTTGTTGGAGTATTTTCCTTATTTGATTCTTAGTAGGATTCAAACCCATTCTACATACTTATCCTGCCTATGATTTAGTTGTTGGAAAAGACAATAGTAAATAGGCCAAATTTTCAATGAAAATGTGCAATGTGTCATTTATTGCGTATCCTTTGAAATCATTTCTGTAATACTTACGAAAATGTATATTGAATGAAGATCTTGAAACAAGATCTTGAATGAAGATCTTGAAACAAGATATTGAAGCAGCTTTCAAAGTAATAGAACTAAGTAGGGCAATAATAGACACTTAGATTTGTTTTGAATACATGAGCCCCTAGTGTTGAAAGATTTCTAATGGGTAGATGATATCCTTTTTTCACGTTGCTTATGTAACATTATGATTAGGTTCACGCAATATGTGAATTTGTTTTATTATCAAAGAAAATTTGATCTCAGTAGGCTCTGATAAAAGCTAGAACATTTGCGAGGCATCCACATTTAATAATTGGGCATACAAGGATTCGATTGGAAGCATGGTTAAACTATATCACACACACCACTTATATGATAGTATAAGAGTATCAATATCCTCAGTATATTATAGTATATATAATATAAAATATATAATATTCATATATAGTAATATATATATAACTTATTACTAAATATATATATCTATTTTATAATATCATATATATATATATATTTAATATATTTATATACTTAAATACTATAGATATATAATATATATATAATATATATACCTATATATAGATATATTATTATATTAGATATATAATATATAATACATGTATTATAATATATATATATATTATGTACCCCGCGTAATAAGTATTGATATAAATAAAATAAAAGTAAATAATATAAAGATATTATATATAATATATATATATATATAAATATATATATATATATATATTACTATATATATATATATATTATATAGATTATAATAAAGTAATAGATATATAATATATATTAATACATAATGAATAAATATCATTTAATATATATATACTATATATATATATAATTATAAAATGACTATTATTAATATTATTATATATACTAGTATAATATAGTCAGGTATATAGCGCACGCAAGACACCAATTAAGCTATTATTATAGTATATATATTTTAAAAAATATACTCAGACCATCAAAATATACTATACTATACTATATATATTATAATATTTATATTATATATAATTATTTACCTAGAAAATTATTATATAATTATCTACTAATATATATAATATATATTATAGCTATATTATATATTTATTACGATATAATATAATATATACAAATTAATATAAATTAATAAAAATTAATAATAATATATTATTATAAATATATTGAATATAATTTATAGAATAATAAATACATAATATATATATATAATATGATTATATATAAATATTATATATATCATATATCATTCTTTTATTATATATTAATAAAATAAATATTTAGTATTATATAAACTAATATATATAGTATAATGTATTATAATATATAAATTATTTGATTATGAATATTATATATTACTATTTAATTTATATAAATATAATATGTTAATATTATAAGATATTTAATATATATATAATATTAATATATATATAAATAAGTACCAAATTATACTATATATACAAAAAAAATATAATATAATATATATATTATATAATATATTACATCTATATAATATATATATATTTAATATATAATATTATATATACCCCTAATATATAAAAAATATAATACCGTAATGCATATATCTATATATATTATGAATTAAGGTGTGATAATAATATACGGGTATAATATATATAACTTAAAAATATTTTAAAAAAAAATAATAATAATAAATAAAATATCCTATATTATAATAATTAATATATATAAAAAGCTAAGGTTCATTTTTTTTATTATTTATGGGAGAGGAAAAAGTGATTATGACTGATAGTTTAAGTAATATCTTACAAATTCATCATTTCTTAAAATGAGTAAAGAGAAAATTGGAATTGCTCGATTTGCAAGAAAATTGGTTGTTTTTTTACTTGAAATAAACATTGAAAGGTTAGGAATTAGCTGGAAACTTCGAAATATATATTTAATATATATATATATATATACTATAATATAATAGTACTATTATAACATATATATATAGTAATTATTTAATATATATAGTATATATAATATATTAATATTAATATATATATATATATATATATATATTATATATATTTAATATATTTATATATATTTGACTTGAGGTTCTTGGCTAGCTAACATAAGCGAATAGTTCCTGAGATTTGCATCACACTATCAACAGAGTCTTTTTAACTAAAGATTTGTTTGTTTAATTAGTATATAATATTATATAGTATATATATAATATACTATAATATATATTAATATATATTATATAATATATATATAATATATATATAATATTATATATATATATATAATTATATATATAATATATATATATATTGTGTGTGTGTGTGTGTTTGTGCGTGTATTGAATCTGTTACAGAAGAAGTAGATTTCAACTTTTAATTATACATTGCATGTAGTTAGGATCTTGAAGATTGATGAGCTTTGAACGTTGAAGAATTATTTGTGTCTAAGCTAGTTTGTTTTCCTACTAAAGAAGCTTATTTAAACTTACTGCTTTACGGAGATTTTATTAAGATTTTTGTAGTAAGCTATAAGATGAACGCTTGTTTGTGATGTTTGAATTATTTTTTACTTAAATCTGATTTTTTTTCTTCAAAACCTCGGGTCTGTCTTTAAATACAAAAGGCTCACCCCTCTCCCTCTTAGCTTCTCACTTCAGGCCTGCATAGTCCCTAATCATATAGTCTCCACTTTCTGTTCCTCTATATTAGTTCTATTTCATGAATTAAAATAGTATTCTCTACTGCATATTTGTCGCCTAATTAAACCCATAAGTTCAAGGGCACATAATGAGGTTACAGTTTTAGGGAATAGTTCCTTAGGGGGGAAAAGGTTGACGAAACGATATATCTTAATGTATAGATTTAATATTTATATTTTAAAAGAATTCTTTTGAATGTTTAAGTATGAAATATTTAGCGTTAGCGACTTCAATAGTATATTATAATTATATTAATTAAGTATGAAAATAAAAAGAAGTCAATCTACATTAATATTATATATATATATTATATATAATATCTTATATATATATATATAATATATATATATATATATTATATATATTATATATATTAATATATATATATATATATATATACATATGCTAATATAAATAATAGGTTTATATAACTTTCTTAGATAAACCTATAATTATAGACTCAATTGACTTAATAGAGTTATTAGGCTGTTAGAAGTTATACTCTTGATATACTATACAGTATTAGTAGAATATGTAAAAAATAAATTATTTTATATTTAGTTTTATTATATATATAACGTATAAATAGCATTAGAGACTTAACATACAAAGGTTATAATCTATTAGTGTGAGGTGGCTCTGTACACCCGTGACCCGGGAACACTCATTCGCCCGCCTGCGGGCTGAGACGCGGCCGGGCGGGTTCACGGTCGGAGATGATTGCCGTCGGCGGGCAGACACTTGCGCAGAATCGTGTGGTAACGTTCTCGAAAAAAAATACTCTGTCAGGGCGCACGCTGCGGCGGGAATAGAGAGGAGCTCGCCAAGGCCATGCGGGAGTGTCGGGTGTTGTTATCACTATTTATCACGATCGAAAGAGAAGAACATGGCACACAAGTTGACGAAAATCCATTGGTTGTTACTATATGAGGACATCAATATTATGGGAGGAAGACATTATAGTAAGTTAACTCTTGAGGTCTCTAACACGAATGGGCGATAGAGTATTGATGCACGCATCAAATATATGACTTTCATCAAAAGATGAAATCAATACATGAATAATATGCATTGGTTCAGCTGCAAAGATGAAAGCTATCAAGAATGACGTCTCACAGTTTATGAGCCAACAGTTTATGATGATCAAAGTTGGGGAGCAATAAACTGCTGAGAGGCATTATATAGTCACTGAGTAACATCAATGCTGAGTTTATATATGAGGCATCAAATATTATCGAGTGTGAGATGTAGAGTAAGATGTAAGTTGTACATTCTGAGCGTGTGTGATGTATGAGTTTAGTGTTATAATATGGTTTAATAGTAAGTATGTCTAATTGGAGAGTGAAAGCGTCTTTAATAAGTGTCATAGTGATGTATAAATGAATGTTACAAAGAACTAAACTCATAGTAAGGAAGCATCCTATGACAAGGTTTGTAATATTACCCCTAATAAATCCTCTATAGAACCTTTATATATTTAATTAACCTAGGGGTAAGACATCACTCAATATTACGGTATAGGCTATTTCTAAGGCCTTAAGTGAGGAGGTCATAGAAAAGGCTTTGAAAAAAGTGGCACTCATTGGCACTATGTGGCACTCACTATATTATATGTAGGCACTCTATGTGAGCACTTATCACACTATGGTCACTACATTGGCACTTCCTTGGCACTCATATGTGCCTATGGGACGCTATTATGAATATTTTCTCGCGAGCTTTAGCACTGATTAATAGTAGAAATTTGTTGACGATGACGATGACGATGACGATTATTTTGAAAAATTATATGTTAAAAAAAATTCTCTCTATCCCTTCGCTCGCACTTCCTACCACTGGGCACTTACTCACTTCCTAATAACTCATTCTCATGTCAGCACTCAATACAACATCACTAGAATATCATTATCTTAACGCTGAGTGGTTTAGGTTAATACCAATTCAAGCCCATCAAGTTAGCTGTGAGGTCATAATATATATGACCCATGGTATTAATGGCAAGGTCAAAGGCTGAATTATATGGTCAATAACAAGTTTATATAGTATAATATAACTAATCTAAATAATATAGTGAGACTAAGTCCCTAAAGGAAGGACCAAAAAAATTACCGTGGGTCAAAATTATGACCATGGACGACCAAAGGGTTGGCCGCTGATCGTTATGTACGTGAGTATAGTGTATTAATAATGTAAAGTGTCTAATGGGTAAAATGTTAAGTGTTAATAAGTAGATATTAGTAAGTGTAATAAGTGTCATAGTTTGAATGTCTGTATAGTATATAAGTATGTGTGTGTATGTGTGTGTGGCTAACGCGCACTAGTGTGTAGGTGTTGATCAAGTTAGGTGTAAGATAACCATGACCATGCGACAGTTAGGAACGACCAATAGGTTGAGCGGGTTGGAGTGAGCCATCGAAGTGGGCTAAAAAAATTGGCGTTGGCCAAAATTGACCCATGGAAGACCAATAGAGGTAGTAAAAAATTAACACGTGGGCCGGCTAATTTGAGAATACCTATGGAAGAACCAAAGGGAGGCAAAAATTATCAGTGGCCAAAATTGACCCATGGAAGACCAATAGAGTTATATATGCCACATAAATTATCCTATAGTGGGTAATAAATTGATCACCCTTGGAATAGACCAAAGGGTAGCCTAAATTAACGTGGGCAAAAATATGACCCACTCGAAGATCAAGGGTAAAGCTCAAAATTACGTGGGATAATATAATTGATCACCATTGTGGCAGAGAAACTATAAATAGTAGGGGCCGTAAATAGGGGGGCTTAAATACGTACATACGAGTTAGCTGACTAGCATACCGTTGGTGTAGGCAACTCACTTACTTACGTGAAGTGAGTTGCCCAAAAAATTATGAAGGCACGTGCAGGGGTGAGGTTGCTACAAAAGGAAATTGCTACGTGGATTTGATATTTGTGGTTTCATAAAAAATCTTCCCGTTGGCACCGTAGAACTTTGTAAGGCAATGGGCACAAAAATATTAGGAGTTATCTACAAAAATTAGGGATTCTCAAAAATTAGGGTTCTCAAATCAAACGACTTCCCCTAAAAGGATCCAGGAGTGAGGCTAATGAATATATTTGAGCACGCGAAATTGAGCGCGAGGTCGGAGAAAGACGAGGATGGTCTAGAGCGCGACCACATAAAGGTCAAGGCCAACACACCGGATAATTAAGGACTCCAAAAAAGGCTCAAGGTCCAGGTAAAAAATTTGGGCTCAAAAAGGGTCACACGGACCCAAAAGGAGAATAATAGTTTCATATATAAATTAAGGTCGAGAGGCACCTGTAAAAATTAAATGAGGTACTCAAAAAGGATTGCGTCAAATGCACTCGTCAAAATGGATCCCATACTATTAATTAATACTATATATTACTAATAAAAATCTTCATAAATAATAACTAAAATTAATCATAATATTATATAAATATAAAATAATTATAAATATAATTATATAATAATAATTATAATAATTTAATAATAATTATATATATATATATAAAATTATATAATTATATAATGAAATAATTTAGAAATACTATATAAAAATTTATTTAAAGATAAGAAAATGAGGAGAGACTAATTGTTATTGTTATAGGTTCCGTATCGATAATTATTCTTAGGTCTATAAGTAGCTAGTTTACTTTATATATACGTATATACTATATATATATTAATTATATAATAATAATTTAGACTCAGGTACGAAGTATAATATATGAGGAGACTTATAAATATGTAATAGTTATTCTACAATAGTTATTGCAGATGATTATAATAATACAGATAATATTGGCTACCGTAATAATTATATATATCTGAGAGTATTATAGATATAATAAATTGATATATAGGTGTTAATAATAAATATATTTATATATAATATAAAGATATAAAAGAGGAAGTATGCTTGTAGGTAAATACTAAACGATTGATTATATCTATATATATGAGGTATACTATACTAATATATATATATATAGCAAGCTTATTCATAATTCCTTATATATATCTTCAACTCATAAATTATCTTCTCTCATCACCTTATAATTAATACCATAATTATAGAGTATATATCAATTATCGAGTTAGTCACTTGTTATCTATAATATATATATATGGCCAATTCAGGCTAGAGACAGTGCGTATCGGGGGTTGGATATAAAAATTCTTGTTCCCAATCAACTCTGGCCAATTTTCATTAGTTAGAAATCGTTATGCAGGGATATACTCTCATTATATACGATACGAATTAATAAGCGGGTCATTTATCAATAATAATCAAACGTAAAGTTGCGATTATTAACATTACTTATGGTATACTCCTAAACTTAGGACATCAAATTCTCTTCTCCTCTAACAATTGACACATGATGACACTAAAAAAAAAACTCATATCACATACGAGGCCTACTCATCTCGATAATCTATAATACCTACTACTTATTATCTACTATTCACTGATTTAGGTATATCTGTGTTTATAATTATATATACTCCTAACTGAATAATAAGAGGATCAAATTCTCTTCTCACGTACACTTCACCTATATTTTCCATACTAGACTCTAGACACCTAGACGATTCTTGGGCATATAAATATTCATATCTTCTCACTCACATATCATTATATATACCTTTTCTCTCACCTTCATAACTATATAATACACTCAGGAGTATATTACTCATTATATGTATCTTAACACTTATTGAGTTATATACATATTATGATATAATTGGAGTGTTAGGCATGAGTGAGTCCATAGAATAAATATATGAAGGAATTAATATATATAGGTAATAGATATACGTGAGTGGTCCACAGATTAGGAGCATTCGCATTACTCATGCCAAGTTTTATGTATAATAGGTGAATTGTGCTTTTTTCTTCTTAGCACCATATCCGCATGATCTGCGGGTGGTGTCGGCTTGTAAGAAAGTATTCTTCATACCAATACAACCGTACACGGGAAGAAAGAAAAAAAAAATGATAAAAGAGGGTTCCCAGCCCCTTCTTACACCCATGCAATGAAAAGATCCCTCCTATTCGCTCCTTAACTTAGTACGCCGACAATTTCAATATCTCGAGTCTCCATAATTATATTCGACCAGACACGTCACCTAGAAAGTAGCCTCAATAATTTGGCAATCAAAAAATACATCTTATATCCTTTTAAGCCTATAATTTAGTATATAGTAGAGCATTTCACGAACTCTCTCGTCCTTTAGCATTGACGCTCATATTTAGTGAACGCACTATTCTATACACAAGATTAATAAAAGAAGAAGCGTATGGAATTGTAAACATCCTGCAAAGAATCCCTTCTCCTATAAGTTTTTTTCATAACAAATAATAATTTGATTTAGTTTTAAATTTTGATTTTAATTTCAAAAGATTAGAATCAGATAAATATTTGGTAAGAGTAATAATCCGTAAGGATAAAGGTTTATAAATTTCACCTGTCATGCTAACTTTCAAACAATAATTTTAAGCTTCAATGCATTCTTCATTAGCAAACAATCCAGTGTCCTATTACGAGATAAACATCTATTTTGATGTTCTATCCCTCTGTCATGTTATATGATTCAGAAGTTTTTCAGTCTCTTTGCAATATTAAGTCTTTTCCACTCTATCTCCCTTTCTCTTGCCCGTCAGTTCTTCTCATAGTATTACTATAAAGTACGGCTTTCTCAACCACTTATACGAAGTAGTAATTCTTCTTATGAGTTATAAGCGTAATATACTCATTTTAAATTTTTAATACTAGTATTTATATATATATAGTAGTTTTCTGCTGAGCTCCAATACTAGTGCTAAATTAACTATTAACGTGAGGGAAAACTATTGGCGTTTAGAGGTGGCGCTATATGATCAATATATATCTATACAAAGCTATTTGAGCTTACTATAGAGTATTCGGGCATATATGCGATACGTCATATATCTGAGTCTCTATTACTATTACATAAGTAACTTATCACCATATCACCTTTAGGGTGTATTATCCTTCATTATCTCTTTATTGCTCAACAATAATGTTTATTACTCTTGCATATAATTTGATTTACAACTTTCAAATCTTCATTAAATATAGTATGTATACAGAGCTGTTTTGATTAGGTAGTATATAGAGAGAGCGAACACTTCTATTCATTCTTATCACTTTTCATGTCAATTAAGTTAGGTTAGCTACCTTATTACAGTTAAGTAGTTCTGCTCTATTATATTATCTATACCTCTAACTTATACTTATATTTCACTCATATATACTTATATTTTACATTAATGATCTTCTCAGCCTGAGAGTCACCATAAACTAAAAACGCGTTATCTCGTATTCTGTGACCACTCACAAAGTTTTCTCTTTTAAAAAGTGCGTAATAGCTTATTTCCTCTCGTTTATACTCGTGCTTTCTTATTTATTCTTTCTATATTTCTATTTTTTTCTTTAGTTACATTGAGGTTCTTCAAAGATATTACTTCGCTACACAGAGGTTTAAGTCTACTTCGTAAGTTATCTTTATTTTTATTAATTTTCTTTGGTACGCATATTTCTTATAATTCTTGACTGGAGGATCTCGGAACTATATAACTACTGTTTGTTTCGTAAATTTGTAGTGTATAAGTACTTGGTTAAATGGCGTCGTATCGAGTCGCTAGAAATTTCGTTACAGAAAAGATAGTAAGACTTCACTGCACAGAGGATATAAGGATCATTACCAATATGTATAAAATGCACACCATATTATGAATAAAAGGCGCACGTCATATTTTATCACTCAATCTTGTAAATATAAACTTTAAAAACCGATCGTGTCTAAACGAGACGTAAATAAACTGGAGTTTCTACTTTATTTATAACATTTTTGCAACTAAAAATAATCTTAACACTCAATCCGTAATATAAATGTACACTTATTACGAAACAGTATATAATTATATACAGAAAAACATGGTCAGATTCTTGCTTTCTTTGAGAATTGTTATTTATATTAGAATATAATATATCTATTCTTGACGGCGGGAACACAGTATTATGACCTTCATATTTTTCTACATGGCTCATTCTTGGAAGAGTCATAATAATAAAAGCTAGTACTCACATTGAGAGTTAGAGGATATAACTCAACTCATTGATGTACAGAGCTTTGTAGGTAAAATATTCTATCGTCTATCAGATGATAAACATAGTACAATACAAGTCGCTTCATGCCATTTCACTGTAAAATGTGTTTGACTGTTATTCGACTTTTTTTTTCTCTGCTCTGCGAAGAGATTAGAATGTCTAAGACAAAGACATTTTGATATTCTATCCGCGAGTTGGAAGTCAGAGAGTAGCTTCTTGAGAGTTTCGTCATCCAAAAATCATGCGTTAGCGGGAGATTTTAGAAAGTGCTTTGTGGCGAGTCGTGCCTCTTGGCTGTACATACCCGATGTGGCGTTTCTCTTGAAGTATAACCGGACCTAATATACTATACAAGGCCACTCAACGGCACATAATAGGCTTCAATAACGTCCATACTGGTGATTCTTTCTTTCCATTTGCGGTACATTATTCTAGTGCTTTCGCACACATATTCACCTATGTTTCACTTGACTTGCACAATCACTCTTCATCTCTCCTCCGTGAAACAGTCCAAATGTGAGGTAACACAAAACTGCATTCGTAGTGGTAGAACTATAACGGAACTCATTCATTTTTTTGCTAAATCATAACGAGCCATTTTTAATCTCAGCTATTTTGTAATTTAGGCATATTTATACAGTTTTGAACTAGAAAACCCCTTTCAACGATTTACGGTATGGCACAAGCAGCACACGTGGAGGCATCAATTTGTATAATTATGCTCGTTGTCTTGTCCTCGTATACTAATTTTCGCATAGGTGATTTATGAGATATTAGAGGCATAGATCTCGAATGCAGCTTATCGGAATCATCCGCATGAAATCAGAGAAAAGTAGAGAGAACCTGCTCCTACATATATATATATATCTACTTTACCTTTCCCGACTCACATACTCATCATGTTTACTGTAGAGTATATTGGAAAATTATCATTATTATTACTCACATCTTTATCTATGATATTAGATCCTTTGATCATGAGAATTAAATTCTTTTATTCATTCTAAATTTTAAAGCATCATAGTCGATCTGTTGACTTATATCATTACTGCTAGTTAAATAAATTTATGTAAGCTATAGAAGGGAGTGAACTTATTATTTAGTATCATATTAACTTTATATACTATAAACATAATATAATAGTATATACAATAACACCTCACTACTCTATACTTATTGATAATAAGTGAAGGCTTTGCTGCGATATAGTGTTGCTGACTCTAGAGATGAACGATACGTTTCTTTCTTTGAGATGGTGTCAACATAGAGACTCTGTCATAAATAGAGTAAAAAAAAATCCCACTTTTTACTAGGTTGCAGAGGCGATGGTAATGATGTGATCAAAGAGGAGTGAACTAATAGCTCTTTCCTTTACCTTCTTTAGCTCATATCTCGCGCTAATGTCCACCATCCACAGTAGTCAAGCAAGCTCACAATCAATAGTCGTTATTCGCATTCTGAGGCTCTCGCTATAAATTATCTCTCGTGCGAGGAAAAAATTGCTCAAAGGCCTATCTGTTCCTTGAGTAATCATTACTCGACATCCCTTCTAGGCGCTAGTTTAATGCGAACCCTATATTCAGCATATAATTGAAGAGTGCCCAGTGCTTATCTTAGACAACCACAATATGACTCATTCTAATAAGCTATAGCTAATCTATCCAACAATATTATCGCTGTATTAATCTTCTTATCCCTAATTACTCTGGCATGGTAACATCTATAATAAGAACCCATGCAGTGCGGGACCCCGGGCACAAACCATAAATGAAATCTGCACGCACTACCGAAATCTACAACTCATACGCTCTCTTACGGCTTTCACAAGTCACTCATCAGAATTAGGCAAACCTTTCTCACTCTGCCTTCCCACGTGCAATTTCTATACCTTTTCAAAATCCCATATTTTTATAACCAATGAGGAAATAAACCTTCAGATCTTTGTCACTCGTTTTCTTTTTCCATTCCTATTTACAGTCAGCTACAGCTTAGCTAAACTAAATATCTAAATTTACCCTTTCTAAACTATCAGGGCAAAACTATCTACTTAAAAGAATATTTATGTTTGGTCTACCTCCTCCCCAACATTTTATTCCTCTGACATTCCATGTATCATACGATTTCATTCATCTTCCAACATATTTCACATTGTAAAGAATAGGTACGCCTGAACTTATGAAACGGCGTCACGTCCTGTTCTGTCTTCAGTCATGACTCAAGGAAGAGGGGAGTCCACACTGGTAAAAAGATATGATATAGTGTGATATAAGTTATAGGCACAGCCAATCACCCAACATACCACCATTCAACTATAGTTTGACCTTCTATATCACGTACAACGCAGGATCGACTATATATACGATAGTACGCTAGTTAATATTTATTCATCACATTTACACCCCCACTACATAATAGGGATATAAGGATAAATTAAGGTGTATGTCTGTATAGATATGTTGTTACTAGAAAGATAGGAGGGTGTGGATATATAGTATGATCATGATGAAATATGTAATATGTTGGTAATAAAGATTAAGGTTGTCATCTTAAGATTTGATCTGGAGGATGTAGGATGTTGGATAATGAATCAGCAGAACAGTAAAGAGTGAACCCATTAGTATAGGATACACTTATATAGAGATGGTATCATTACATAACCCATTAAAATCAATCAATGTATATATAGGTTTATTATTATTATCATAGAAAATTCTAGGGTAATGATCGTTAATAAAATAAATTTATTATTAGTCTAGACTCGAACTTATATACCGAACTTACCTACTTATTCAATAATATCTAAAATATTTTAGGTATTATTTATTATTCACGACTTATACCGACTTATAATATATCACGACTTATCCAGACTTATATATATATATACACGAATTAATATCGTAGATTTGAGCAAATATCTTTGAAGTTTAATAACCCGAGATATTATATATATACCGACTTATACCGAATCCACTTAAACAAAAAATATTCGACTCTGGCTCCACTTCCCGATATTATACTATCCTCTCGAATTATATATATATAATATATATTATCCCTCACCTGAGCTTGTTAATATTAATGTTATTCTTGTAATACATTAAAAAATATTTCCAGAATTCTCCACACTTAATCGGCTAAATAATCGGCAGAAATTGCCGATGAATGACGATTGAAAAAAAAATATATGCCAATTTTTGCCGATGACGATGACGTTTAATCGTCCCCATCACCTAATATTATATATTTATATTATATATATATCTAATCATATATATTTATATATATATATATATATATATATATATATATATATATATTAAATATAATATAATATATATAATATATATATATATATATATAATATATAGTACTTTGTTTTTTTGTTTTTTTTTACTTTCTCCCCCCTGGCCATCCTCCTTCAGAGTGGCCATACCTCGCTAAGATACCCCAACTCCAGCACCGCAGTGGGCCTCCTCCAAAGATCGCTTAAATTTGTGATGTCCCAAATTGATCTGGGATGATGGGTAGCTGGACACTTTAGGATGAAGTGAGACACAGTCTCAGGGGCATGGTTGCATTTTGCACACATATTTGAAGTGGTCTGGTTAAGTTTAAACCTGTATTTGTAGTATTGCAAGTTTGGGTGGTGGCCACACCTTAGTTTGGCCAAAGATAATTGGACTGTTACAGGAAGAGAGTCGAATTCAGATAATTTCTGGTGGATGTTCGTTTAGTATATTGTTTGGTTATTGGTTTCTTAAATAATTTTGAGTTATGTGTGTGTGTGTGTTTGTGTATCTGTTATGTATAAGAGGTGTGGTAAATACTGTAGACAGAGCGACCCCACACATTTTGAGACCAAAAAAATTTTTCTTGTAACAAAAAATTTCTAGTTCAGAAAAAGTTAGTTAAGTTACGTTTTTTAAGAAAATTCTTTAGTGGCAAGCTTCTGGAATTATGCCAAAAGCTTACCACTAAACAATTTTTTTAAAAAACCTAACTTAACTTAACTTTTCTGAACTTAGAAATTTTTTTGAACTTAGAAAATTTTTGGTCTCAAAATGTGTGGGTCGCTGTCTACAGTATTACCTAAGAGGTGTTGAGTCATTCTCTGACAAATCACCACATTTAAGGATAATTTTGATAAAAATTTGTACATGGTTCTTTTGGGAGCATGACTCCATAAATCAAATTTTAGATCTCTACAACCAACAGTTTTTGAGTTATAGGGGGTTGCATTTCTTTGGGAGGGGCTTCACCCCCATTCAAAAAACACTTATATCTCCCCCAATATAAAAGTAAATTTGATAGTATTTTATATTGTTGGAATCAGAAAGAGAAGACGAATTTAATGGTAGCCTTGTTTTAAAAAAATATTTCCTCTAAAAAAATTTACACAATTTTAAAGTTTTTATCCCTCATTATCTCCACCAGTACATTGAAAGCCAAAATTTTTTATTTTTTTTTGAAACAAACTAATTATCCATCAAATAAGAAAAAAAACAATGGGTATCAATCATTTATTATGTAAAACAATTCTTTTAATAAGATGGGTATGTATAAATTGCATTATAATGTTCTTATTAAATTAAATAAGTTAAAATTAAAAATTTAGTAATGTTTTTGTTCAATTTATTAATATTTTTTTAATCTAAGGGACAATAGTCATATGCCAGATTTATGTTTAAGCTCAAGGTTTTTAAAATAAAACAAATGAAACGAGAATACTTTAACAATATTATAAATGGAGTTAGGGTACCTCAATAGAAATATCAAAAAAAATAATTCAAAGAAAAATTATTTTAAATCCGGCTTTCTTTCCACAGGCTCTATTTTTTTTTCTGTCCTTTACATGAAATATATAGTTATATAAAACTCCATATATAGTAAATGAGTATAATGGGAAGTGATGGTAATGATGACTGTAACTAATAATATATAAATCAATCACATGTTCAAAGATCTTTCTTTGAAAATTGGTATTGAATTCTATTAGTTCCTGCATTTAGTGAAGGTGTATCTAATATTTTTATAATATCTTTTGCTTCAACATTACAAATATCAGAAATTAGGGGATAAGAGTAAAATTCACTAATTCCACTGGGATGTAAAAAGTTAATTTTAAAATCATCAAATTCGATATCATAGCTTTCAACAATCCCTATCCATTTTTTGTTATTATTTTGACAAATCACATATTGTCCACAATTTGGTTTTTCAAAAATGTTTATGCTCTCATTTTAGAAACTCTTTAGGATTTTCTTTTCTTCACCCTGTTCTGTATTTGAGGTTTCAAAAACTTTCATTTTTCCATTGTCCAAAGGTAAAATCTTGTGAATCTTCTGTGTTCCTACTATAGGAACTGCATTTTGGAATCTAGAAGCTAAAAACTTTTCATTCTTCTCAATTTCGGTCTTACTTGTGTAAAAAAATTTCACTTCTTGAAAATTTCCTTTACAAAATTCAAGCATCTTTAGAGGGGTTATTATTTGCTCATGAAATGGACGTTGAAGGATAGCTTTTGCAACTGTTCTTTTTACAACACCTCCAATACAATCACAAGGACTTTTACCATGTGAAGTGACAAAGAAATGCCATTCACAGTCAACATTAAAATCATTCTTATGAAAGTAAATATTCAAAAAGTTAAACCTGTTTTTGTACTGTCCAGCACAACCACACTAAAATAATTGATTCTTTCTAAATTTGGAAGTAAAGATTTTATGTGCGGAATTAGAGTGCATAAAAATGTATAAACCATAGTTGTGCTGTGCTTAGTATCAGGAGATAAGAAGCAAAAGCTTTTAGAAATTACTTCTTGTTCATTCTTATAATACATCACAAAAGGGTGAACAGTACATTGAGAATTTTCCCAGTGAAACCCTTGAATTTCATCTTGCATTGTAAATGAAAAGTTTTCAGCAAAATCTAAAAGTAAAATAACTTCATTATGTGCAATATCTAAAAGTAAGTTTTAATTCTTTTAAAAAATGATTGTATTTTGGCTATGTAGTGGTGCCTGGTTAAGTTAACAATTTTTTTAGTTGAATAAATATATTTATCTGATAATTCACATTTTTCTATCAGAGAACACCTGTCCACTGTAACCCATTGTTTGTAAATTATCTTTCCATTTCTTGAAGCGATTCAATGCTTGAAAGAAATTCTCTAACACCAGTTTCTCTTAGACATAAATTGCATAAATGGAGCATGCACTTTCTGTTTGTTAAGTTACTCACACTTTTTTCCCTTAGAATTTTATAGTTGTAGTCACACAAACCAAGGACAAATACTTGAAGAAACTTTTGCATTTTGATGGTAAGGTACATAACAAACTGTGATATATATGTAACCTGCGGAAGGGTTGCACCAAGCCAGTATGTTGCGTTATATAAAGTGTTATTTTTTGGGGTGCTGCGTAAATTCTTTTTGTGGCATGTATGTTGTGAGAATCCAAGTTTATGGGGACTATGAGAGTACTTTTTTGTAAGAGAGTGTATGCCTCTTTTTATGTTCATCAAAATTGGAGTGGCTTTTTTTGAAGTTGGGTTCTTTGTCTTTCCAGCTGTTATCAATATGTTCTTTACTAAGGGAATTCAATGCGTTTTTTACGCGAGGGCACATTCTGCTATATTTCATCTTGTGGAAGAAATTTTGCACATTAGGTGTTTTTTTTTATGTTGTGGTGTGCAGATGTGGGATTTCTGCTGCTCTTGTATGTAGGAGTGGTGTGAAGGTGCGGTCTGGGAGACTGGTGGGGTGATGTTCAGCGTATTTTGGATTCCCAAATTTCTTTTTTCATTTTATCTGCTTTTTTACCAGTGTATGCAGTTAGCTACAGAATGAAGATTCATGTAGTTTTTCTATGGACTGTAGTTGGGGGATATGATATTAAGAAATTTTGATTGTTTCTTTCATATGAATCAGTTTCATTGAAAGCATTTATTAGTTCCATCATTAGTTTATTATTAAATCTGTAAAAGTATATATAGTCAATGATTGAGTTTACACCAATTAACTTTTTTTTTATTAAAAATGATAAAAAATGAATTAGAAATTTATTATTTGCAATAGACATGTAAAACAGGATGAAAATTAATTAAAACAAACAAGTCTTCAATTTTAAAATGCAGGTCGTTTTAGAATTATTTTATCTTCTATTTTTCATATATAATATGTTGATAAAATTTTTTTCAATTTAATATTGTTAACTCGCAAGATAGATACATATCATTGAAATTGACTTTAAGTTCTGGAAATTGTAAGATATTCAGCTATGTTAATGAAGTTTGTTTAGATATTTCATTAAAATTTAATAACTATGTAGAAGGTAAGGATTTATTATTTTTTAGATCACACTATCATTTGTAGTAATTAATGTTAAAAACAATAATTGATCTATTAACTGTACCTGTTAAGGATTATTCTGAATCATGATTCCATTTCCTTTGATGGACTTGGTATTTCCTCTTCTAGGTCCATTTTCTAATGTTCGGCTTTTCGAAATGAGCTTTTTTGTTTTACTTTTTTCAATAGTTTGCAATCCTATTTTCACTTTTGTGTTGAATGCAATCCACCTAAAAATATAGATATTATTTGGCTATTTTTTTTTTTAATATTTAAAGTTTGTTATGCATTATTAAGAGTCAATGCATATATTAATTACCATGTTTCGTTTTACTACATATAGCTATGTAGTATGTAGCTGAAATAGGTACTTACACTTCTTTATTGGAGTAACATCTAGTTCCTTTAAAATTTTGTTAAATATCTGGATTTTCATCACTATAAGAGGAAGCTTCAGCAATTTAAGATGAGCTTTCTGTAGAAGAGTGAGCTTTCATGGAACTACATGATTCATCTGAATTGTATGTCAAGATTTTTAGAAATTTTCTTCTTGCAGTTATCACACAGCAAAGTATCTTCTGGCAATGTATTGTTGCAGGCAATGAAAAATTGATTGCTGATACTTCTCACTGATTTAGTAATTTTTTTTTCATGGAATTTTATTTATTAGGTCAAAACAATTATGTACAGGGTACCATTTGTGAAAATTATTTAAGTGTATGAGAACAGGCTGATTCACATATTTTTAAAAAAAATAACAGCTATAATCTGAAACAAATTTACATATATATGAACCTACCGTAATATATATATATAATATATAGTATATATATTATAGTATATATTATAGTAGTAGTTATATGCTTATTAGGGTAGTTTTTAGTTTTATAAATATTACCGCATCACAATTGCACCTCCATATCTTCTTTATATATTATATATATATAATATATTTATAATATATATGCCGGGGAATGAAGTTTGGTTCGTGTGTTGGCGAAGTTCTGAGTTAGTAGTTTGAGAGGATTGGTGGAGAGATTTTTGGTAGAGTGTGGAGCAGATGGTATGGGGTTTGAAAGTGAAACGTAGTATAGAGAGTAATCGGGGTTACTGGTTGTGGAAGTTGAGGACACAGTCCTCGGGAGTGTGAAGTTATGTTTTAGATGATGAGCAGCTGGAGCAAGTGTCTGATGTTTAATATATTTTAGGTGTTATTGTGTTGTGAGGCGAGTAGGGGAAGGATGATGGCAGAGTGTAGTAGGTGGAAAAGCATGTCTGAGTTGGCTTGTAGTGGGTTAGTTTCGCAATTAAATTCTGGGTAGGGTAAAAGTAATAAAGAGAATCAGTCTTGACTTCGCTAGAGGTCTTACATGAGGGTTATGTTGTTTACATGATGGGTGTGTTGTGTTATTTGTTAATGGGTAGTGTGGTGAGACTATGGTTCTGGAATAAGAGGTATAGATCTTATAAGTTCAATGTGTTCAGATGGACAATCTTAAGGGGGCATTAGGTGTGAAAAGAATTTAATTTAAAGTGAGGAATGAACGTTATTAGAGAGTGGTGTGGTGTGAAGAAAGGGGTAAATGAGAGAGAATAAATGAAAAGTATGTTGAAGATGGTTTGGTCATGGTGGAAAGGATGGATGATAAAACGTTGAGATGGTTTGGTTAAGCGGATGTAAATAGTGGATGAGTTGGTGTTGGGAACGCTAGCCGGCTGGGAGACTGAAAGAGAAATGGATTGAGTCGGTGAACGAATGTCTGGAAGGGTAGAAGAAAATGGGTGAGTTTGGGCGATTTTAGGCGAGAAATATAGGTGGCATGATTAGGAGAGAATGGCGGGGTTTTTGTAAGGGGGGCTCATGGTTTGTGGCCCCACCTGGGCCAGGGGGATGAAAACCTCTTTACATTTGAGGGGGTCGGGAATTTTACCAATATGTGAGTGGGGTCCGTTCGTCGGTCCTTATTGATTTTGGCTCTATGGGGTGGATTTTCTGTCTGTGATCGATGCTTCTCAAACATATAATTTGGGTTAAGGGTGAGGGGGCGGTAAGGCAGGGCTTTCTTTTCGAGTTGTGTCATGTTCCTTCCTAACTACTTTGCTTTTCTTTTCCGAATGGTTGTAACAGCACCTTACCTCCAATCTTGGGGGCCAAAGAGGAAGGTGAAGAAAAGAAAGAAATGAATATATATATATTAGGTATATAGTATGTATATATATATATATAATATATATATATAATATTATATATAGTATTATATTATATATATATAGATATATGTATTATAATATATATTATATATATATATATATTAATATAGTATATATATTATTATAATATATATATATAAATTAAACTTAGCCAATTTAATTATCAGATGAATGTTTTCAGACACAAACATGGTAATTTGTTTCCTCCTATGTGTAATTGAAAGTGAGTATATGCTATCCGGGTTTTGTCCTTTTGTGGTCAATTTTTTTTAAAAAAAAATTATGTACTGTTAATGGCTGTAAAAAAAATTGTTTTTTTTAGTTGATTTTATGTTATTTTGATTGTTTGATGCTATTAGTGTTGCAGTCAAAAAAATGAAGATGAGAATTTTTGGCTTTTCAATGTAACTGTGGGACTGGGAATTGGGTGGATTATAAGAAACGTTTAAAAATTTTGTGTAAAAATTTTTGTTTTGTGTGAGTATAGTTTTTGTTTTAAAACAAGTTACCGATTGGAAAATTGTCGTTGTTCGTCTTTGCGAATTCCAATCGATATTATAATACTAATGATTCGGTAATTTTTACTTATTATATTGGGGGAGATATAGCTAAGTGTTTTTATAGGGTGAAACCCCCTTAAAAATTCACGCCCCTATAAATCAAGACTACATACAACGGGTGGGTCGATGTTAGAGTTCTAAAATGTTGCAAAGGCCTTGGTAGTCAGGGGTGCACCAAAATAAAAACAACCATTTTGCGTTATTGCGACCCAATGTTTTATTAACAATTGAAGAGGTCTGATGGTGTAAGGGGTGTGGTGATTTGTCAGAGAATGACCCTGTTGACCTGTGGGGGCCGGATGTAATTTAGGATTTGTTTGTATATTAAGGCTGGGGAAGATGGAGGTTGTTTTAACCTGTGGTTAGTAGGGTTGGAAAGTGCAATGTGTCATGGGTGTAGAGGTGTTTGTGTTTTTACGTAGAACTGTGTTGCCTATCAGTGTTTCTGAAATGTTTATCTATGGATAATATTTTTGCTTCTTCTTGTGAAGTGTTGTTGTGGAGTTGTTAGTGGGTGTTGGTGGTGCAATGGTTCCGTTATACATTTTCAAGTGCTCTTCTTGGGTGGTTTGAAGTTTTTCATGTTTTCCTTTGTTAATAATGGGTGCCATATAGGTAATGTAGAGTTTTTGAGGTGTTGAAGGCAACTTTGTTCTCAATGTAAGATTTTAAGTTTAATATTGTGTTTTTATTTTTGTGTGTATTAATGTTCTTGTGGATTAGCTATTTGGTTCTTAAGGATTATGTTTTAGTTTTCCTTGTTTCCGTTTATTTATTTTTGCTGGGGGATTGTTGTTTTAGATGTGGTGGTTTTTTCGAGTGTTTTGTGAAGTTTAATGTGTGTGTCCATGTTAGCCTTTGTTTTTTGGGTGGTTTTGTTTTTGGTTCTGTTTGAGTTGTTTGTTGTGGTGGTGTGGTGTTGTGTTTTTTGGCCGTAAGAATTTTTGGGTGTGTGTTTTTGTTAGTGTTGTGTGGGATTAGGCTATGTTTGTGTTTTAAGATAAGTTTAGTTTGAGTGGGTGAGTTATGTTGCCAATTGTTGTGGGTGTGTGTTCGTGTTTTGTTGTTGATTGAGTGTGATGTTAGGGGTTGTGATTTGGTTGTAAGGTTGTTTTTGTGTGATGGTGTTCATGACTATTCTTGTGTGTCTAGTTGTAGTTGCGAAGTTTGAATGTTGGTTGATTGTGTATTTGTGTTGTGAGTTTGAGTATAGAATTGTGTTTTCTGGTTTAGTGGCCGTTGGGTCTTGTTTGGTGTGGTTTAGGTGGCGGATCGTCATACTGTTGTAGTGGTTGTTATTGTGTGTGTTTGTTGGGTTTTGGCAGTGTTCGGTTTTGGGCTGTGAAATAATGGTTGAAATAGGTTAGTGTGGAATAGTATTGCATTATTATTATTATTATATTAATATGTATATTATATATTTAATATGATATATATATATATATAATATATATAATATTATATATATATAATATGAGTATATAATATATCTATTATATATATTTAGTAGTAGTATAATATATATATATATATATATATATAATTTTATCTTCAATCAGTTTAGAAAAAATTAAGGACCATTCAATAAAGATTAATATAACATTTTAATTGTTTATCAAACAGGAAAGGTTTTTGTTGCATTGAGATATTTTAACAAAGTAAATTTTGAATTGATTATTTATGGAATATTAAGAGTAGAGATGGAAATTAAGGATGAAACTTTAGAATAGAAAGTTCAGAAGATGTCAGCAAACAATGGTCAAAGTTTTGTACAATATTCATGGTTGGAAAGAAGTTCCAGTAAGGAATTTACTAATTATTTTTATTATTATTATTATTATTATTATTCTGTGATTATTATTATTTATTATTGATTTATTAATTTTTATTTTTATTATTATTATTATTTTTAATTTTTTATTAATTTTTATTATTATGTATTTTATTATTATTGTTATTATATTATTTATTATTATATTGAGATTAATTATTATTATTATTATTATTATTTTAATTATTTTATTAATTATTATTATTGATTATTATTATTGATTATTATTATTATTTTTTTCTTGAAATTTTTCAGGAGTTTGTAATTAACTATGATACTTATCTAGGTTTAACTAGTTTTGTTTCGTATATTTTTATTTTTATCTTTATTACTATTCATTAATTATTACCATTATTATTATTTATTATTAATATTATTATTATATTATTATTATTATTATTATTATTATTAATTATTCTTGAAATTTTTGGAGTTTGTAATTTGTAACTATAGATACTTATCATTTTACAATGTTATCTTTTCTTCGCAGTAGCCAACGATATTAATTTACCCAAAAAATTCATGTCACGCATCCAATTTCTTGTAGTGGGAGAAAAACTGACAAGCCATTAAGTATTAAGGAAGATGATCATTGGAGACTGTGATCAACTACATTGGGAAAAGCAAATTTTTCTGGACTTAGAATAAAAGTCTGGTAAGTGGATACATGAGGATTGCAATATTGTCTTCACTCACAGTTCCATCTTAATTAGAACGAAGAATTTAACTGAAATAATTTTATTCAAAGAATTTATTAATTGTAGTTGCATTAGTATAGATCGGCAAATCCCTCCATAGCATTTATTTCTTCAATTTTGTTTAGTCCTCTCCCCCTAAGGGTTAAATATATGGGGTGTTGTGGGTGAGAAAATAAAAAAAGAATAAATATATCCCTTCCCCCGCCCTCCCTCCCCCCCCTGTCGCCCTCCGGCCTCTTCCCCGGCCCCCTCTCTCCGCCCCGGGCTCCTTGTTCCCCGCTCCGCCTTTTCCCCCCCTCCCTGGGCTCCCCCCGTGGTTGCAATTTTGGGATATTTGACTGACTTCAACGTTTGCTTTTAAATACTATAACTCTCTTCTGTTTCAATACACTTTTTGAGCGCAGGAAAGATAGCCAATTCAATTTTAAAACTTTATTACTACTTTTTTTTTAATCTTAGTTTATCCTTTTATCATGTTCACACCTTTAAAGCCAAATGTTGTCACAAAGTGTGGCTTCTAAGGCTTATCGAGATATTTAAGAAAACAAACAAAATTAAAGTTCTCTCTCTCTCTCTTCTCTCTCTTCTCTCTCGTCTCTCTCTCTCTCGTGTCCTCTTTTGCTTTTTTCTCTCTCCTCCTCCGGGTCTCTCTCCTCTCTCATCTCCCTCTCATCTCTTTCCTTCCTTCATCTCATCTCTCTCTCCCTCTTCTCCTTCTCTCTCCTCTTCTTCCTCTCTCCTCTCTTCTCTCAAATAAGGTACCCTAAACACTGTCCTTTTAGTCACATTTTGCTTCCTTTCCATCTAGTGTCTTAAGTGAGGATGTGTTTAATCAAGCTTGCAACATCTACTGTGCAAAAAGAAATAAACTTTCACCTGCAAAAGATGAAATGCGTCTATTTTTGCACCACATTTAGGGAATCTTAAACTTTTAATTCAAAAAATTTAGGCATTAATATTTATTCTCCAATATTTTTAAAAGGTATAAATAGCTGTTTTTTAACAAGGTAATGATTAAGAATCTTTTGTTTTATTAATTAAACAGTAGAGAAATCAACGTTTTTAGTCTACTTAGCTAACTGGTAAAGCACTCGCCTAACAAGCGAAAGGACCAGGATTCTAGACTGGTTGGGGTGGAAGAGTAGCCTATTCTCTCGAACTTTATCAACACATGGTCAGTTATAATTTATTTTAACTATTGGAATAAATATTCGGCATTCGGGATGTGTCTAGCCAGCTGTAGGCCCGCATAAACCCTGCAACCTTTCTCGATGGGTTCCACTAACAGGGCATTAATGTCTACCTTATATTACGACTTAACTGGGGGAGGTAGTTTACTTTTTAATTTTAATTTTAGATTTATTCTTTTTTAAACTAGTAGTATTGTCTAAATTGAAAATTTGCTCTAATTTCTTTTTACTATATATCTGATATTTATGAAATTTTCGGTGTAGATGTAGTTAAGGGAGCTACAAAACTTCAATAAATACAATATAATATACATTAAATTATTTAAAAAGTTTAATTAGTTTAAAAAAGTTTTATTCAACAAAATATTAAAAGGTCTTTTCTTCATGATTGTTGTTTTTAAGCTATTATAAAGAATTTTTTGTCTAAAAGGTTTTGTATATAGATTTTTTTCCCATTTTAAAAAATTTTTATTAGATTTTTTTTTTAGAATTAAATTCAGTAAATATTCATTGGTAAGTAAAAGTTTTAGAACATTTATTTATGCAATCTTCTATATACAGAATCTTTGTACTTCTGAACAAGCCATGTCCAATATGTAACAGCCAGGACAAAGACGTTCCCAGTATTTAAGTTATTAGGTATATATAATGATGCTCTAAATAAAAAATATGTAACTCGTCCAGTTCAATTTACCCTGAAACTTTTATAAAAATTGGCCAACAATAAAAAATATTTGAGAATTTTAAATTTTAATTTTCATACCCCCCTCTTCCAGCTAATGGAAAAAAATATCTGCATTGAGATTTTTTATTTTTGGAAATGGTTTAGAATAGCTCAGGAACAATGAACTTTCAAACTTTAATCTACTATATATTCATTAAAAAATGTGTTAAAACTAAGATTTTCGTTCTTCTTCAGAGCATAGAGAATTTTATTTTAAGTAATAATGTAAATAGTAATTATTAATAATTTAATCGTATATTTTAAAATTAGTCATGCAATAATAATTAGAAGGCTTAAAAAATGATAATTATAATATATAATAATAATAATAATTAAATAATAAATAATAATAATCGCCGATATATATATACAAGTATGTTGTCATTATCGAAGTCTTACCAACAACCTTCCTTCCTCAATGCCATTTTCTCTTCCCACCAGACAAGTCACGCCGACTCGATAATAGCTGTCTTTTTACTGATGTTTCCAAGCAAGTGAAACTGGTGTGGGAGGCAACATCGGTTATTTTCGTGACAACACTCTGCACTATACCTTGCCTTCCTGTTCAAATATTTAATGTTCGACTATATTTACGGCAGAGCTAGTGGCACTGCTTCTTTATTCTATATATATATATAATTATATATATATATAATATATATATATATATTATATATATATATATATAAATAATATAATATATATATATATATATATATAATATATATATATAATATATATATATATGATATATATACTATATATATATATATATTATATATATATATACTATATATATATATATATATATGTATGTGGTTAGATGATGAAAGAATTAGAGAAGGGCAGTTGGTGAAGGTGTTAGACTGACAGAGAATGGAAGAGAGTGGAGGGTGCCTCTGCTTATTGTACGCTGATGATTTGGTTTTGTGGCTAATCTGACGAAAGTTTAAGAGGATTGGTAGAAGGGTTAGGCAGAGTGTGTAAAAGGAGGGGTTTAAAAGTAAACAGTACAGTAAGGCAATTTTAGTGAGCGGAGCAAGGGGAGTTCGCGGTGTGAAATCATGTTGGA